>CM033999.1:5298759-5314261 GCA_019603395.1 Cyrtorhinus lividipennis | reverse complement strand
GACATCATGAAACGTCCAGAAAAAAATTTTGAGCCGAATCGGAGAGGTTGACCATTATCATGAAAACATAGGTTGATTATTCAAGGAATAACCAACCAAAATTGAAATGTCCGTCCGCCGTCCTCGCCGACTTTAATAGTAGAAATTATTCAAAAAGTCTGAAATTTTTGTCAGGGGGTCCGTTCATGGCTCTAGTTGGTCCTCGAAGCTTTTCAACACGATCGGACCAAATTTGGGTAGAGTAGGGTCAAAATGTGAATTTCGAAAAATGGATTTTTGAGACTTTTTGCAATCTAGGAGTGTGGGGTATCATTTTCCACTAAATTCTGGACGCTAAATCTAATGTAATGGGTCCCAGAACGATTGGAACCCATTGGAAGAGGTTATGGTTCAAAATGGGTATCTATTACCCATTTTGAATATGTGATTTCGAGATTTCTGGTACCTAGGCGTGTGGGGTATCATTTTCCACTAAATTCTGAACCCTAGATCGATAGAAATGGGTCCGGGACCCGCCACACCCACTGTTTCCCCCATTTTCCCCATGTTTGAATATGTATTTTCGAGATTTCTGCTACCTAGGCTTGTAGGGTATGATTTTCCACTAATTTTTTGACGCTGAATCCAATGAGACGGGTCCCGGAACGATTGGTGCCCTCTGGATGAGGCTATGGGTCAAAATGGGTACCTATCTACCCATTTCGAATGTGTTGTCAAGATTTCTGTAACCTAGGCGTGTGGGGTATCATTTTCCACTAAATTGTGGACCCTCAATCGATTGAAATGGGTCCGGGACCCGCTACACCCATTGTTTCCATTTTTTTTGGAACCTAGGCGTGTAGTTTACCATTTTCTACTAAATATTTGAGACGCTTAGTCGATCGAAATGAGTCCTGGACACTCTACACTAACTGTTTTTCCCATAGTCTTGCTCCTAGGAGTAATAAATGGCTTTGGAAGAATTTTCCTTTCTTTTCCTCGGGTTCGCGATAACAACAAATTCGCGTTGTGGTAATTGGTCATTTTGCCGATTGGGGCGCTGAAGAATTTAACATGATACAAAGGCATTTAGCAAGCTTCTCGTTGTGCTGTTGTTGTATGCTGTTTATGATCCAACGCACGACCAGTGACAACCGTTATTTAATATGATACAGCCGATTCATGGATACTATATGGATAGATTTAATGGAAGAAGGGAGAGGTTTCACGTTGCTGTGTTTTTCTGTTGCAGGTTTGGTTTCAAAACAGACGAGCCAAATGGAGGAAACAGGAGAAAGTGGGGCCCCAAGCTCACCCGTACACCCCCTACGTCGGGGCGGCGACCATGGCCCCCAGTCTCCCCAACCCCTTCATGGGCCTTCGGAAACCCCTCGACTGGCGGCCCCCCATGTTCCTCCCACGAGCTCCGCTCCTCCCCATTTTTCCCGGCCACCCATTCCCCAATCTCCTCATGCACCGGCCCAAACTCGAGATGGACGGGCCCCACCCACCTCCAGAGCACCACGACATTCGGTCCCACTCCATCGCCGCCCTCAGGCTCAAGGCGAGGGAGCACATGGAGCTCCTCGGCTCCTCGGATCTCGTCAGTTAACCTGCACACCGCACTCCGCCTTTGTATCCTCCATGTCACACGACGGATACAATAAATAGTATATATGCATTATAGTAGGAAAATTTGTTATATATTTGAATGTTAGTTTACCTCGACAAAATGTGAGCGCATACCTTGTGGCCTAACTATACTTGCGTTGGCGCCCCAAATGCCGAAACAGACCAACAAAGACACACCAAAAATAACATACTACACTGCGAATATCATGATCAATCATCATTATAGCAATAATGAGTGAAATCTTGATCGTTTAAAATAAAAAAAATGCGCCTATTCCGACGTGTTAGTCAAATTCAAAACAGGAGAGTACGATTCAAAATGACGATCGATTTCTGTTGCTCAAAAATTGATCACTGATTATTTATCAGTTCGCGATCGTGCCACTAAATTGCAGCTGCTACTAAATCATGAAATCTTGCCCCCCTAATAAATTTTTTTCGAATTTAAATAAATCTTGTAAAATATATTCAATTTTTCAGAACGAAACAGCGCTTGAAAACTTAAATAGCCATGAATTTTCCCGGGGATCGATTGTTCACCAAACTTCACAGGAAATTACATATTCACCAATTAAATCGAGAAAATCGAAAATAATGTTATATTAAACCCTACAAATACTACTTCCTGGTCCAACTAACCAGAACCATCTGCGCATTCCCAACTGCGCAGGGAGAGGGGTTGCTGACTTCAGCCTAGGTTTCTTTGCATAATTCAAAACAAAATCTACTAAACTTCATCATTCAAGGCATTTGATGCAATTAAACGATTTCTTCTGTTGGCTTGGTGTATGCTGGTACATTCTGCCTTGGTGTAAATATTCGTGCCTTTTGAAATTGTGTATGTTGTCATGTATATGTACCTAATATATATTTGTAATTCAAACTACCGTATCTCAGGTGCTGCACAAACCATATGTAAATTGCTATTTTTTCTTCTTTATTAAATTATTAATTAACTCTCTTTCGGTTAATAATACAATTTATTTTACTGTACATATTTCTTTGTTGAATAATAGTTAAATGTAAATAGACATTCCTCAATAAACGTACTACTCATCTTAGGTTCTCAGCTTGATTTGAATGTCATGTACAAACAGGCTGTGATGTAAATAGTAGGTAGGACCTACCTGCATAATTTGGTTCCTAATTATATTGGCTTCAGGATTCTGAATATTGTCAGTAGGTTCACGTAGAATCACAACTTGCTTGCTTGGCGTGTAGGGTTTCACTTTTACATTTCTTTCAACGAGTATATTTACGTATATGTTACTGTATGTCGTTCCCGCTCAATATGTTACCAACTGTTCAATACTGATGCTAGCGACTCAACTTATCCGTCCTGACGTGTCTTTTGGCTTTGCCAGTAATCCGAGCAGTAGCCATTTTTATTTTTGATAATCCACTAATACATCTTTATACTTAATCAATGTTGTATGAGCGTAAAGCGTAGATTCTGCGTATTTTCGTCGATTAAGATAATAAAACATTGGAGGTCGTGTTTTAGAATTTACATAAAAGTGTTCTCTGTTGTGAGGTAAGAATATTTTTCCCCAACATAATTTAATCGTTTTTCCGGGTCTCGTTGAAATTATATTGCAGAGCAATATGTATTAGACTAGCAGGGTGGTAACTAGCGAAAATATAGACTAGAGGAGTGAGTTAGCATTTAAAGAGGTGAATAAGAGATAATAAACATTTAAAACTTGCCAATCGCTCCTTGTGAAAAAGGGTATTCAACATATGAACGTACTCCCGTTCAATGTTCTTTTTCTTTTGGTCAAAAAAACTATAACTGCTCGCTTATTCATCAATCGAACCCACCAAACTCCCTTCATTACACCTATATTAATTTTCATCAAATACCTATTCAACGTATCAACTCAACCAAAAAAATTTTCATCCCTCAAATTGTCTCATTCCTGTAAAACGAATGAGAGATGTACAGTGTACAATTTGAAAGATAAGAATCGGTGACCTTTTTTTGTCTGTAAATAAAAAGTATTTTGTACTTACCTGTTGAATGTGCTACGCAATGAAAGCTTGTCGATGTGTATTTATTAAAATTTAGTTGGTCGATTTCGTGCAATCATCAGACAAACTACAATTAGAGCAATAGCGCAACATTTTTTGTGATACATTGTCATTATGAGTGACTCTTGAGGGTAATTCATTCCGTCCAATATTTTGTATTGATTTTTTTCTAAATAAAAAGTTATTTGTTCTAGTTAATTTTAATTTTTCCTTTTACTGTTCACCTGACTCAAGATTTTCATTTGGGGAAACTAGCAAGTATCTTAAATGAGTATTACAACTGCTTATCTACGAGTATTTTGAAACGGAAAGCAGCAAAATGCCGCGAACAAAAAAATTAGACACGGATCAACATCAAGAAAACCAATGAGTGGAAAGCGCAGAACCTTCTGACATGACTTTACAACTTCTGGCTTCTAAAAAGATTGATTTTACCACCAGATTCAAAAGTATCAAGAAAATCTGGTGACCCTGCACTGTCTCACTCACTGGACTACCATACACAACCACACAGAACTATTAGCTGGCCAAATATACCAAAAACCACAAACTATTCATGTTCTTGTTTTTGGAGCATTTGCCTAACTAATAACACAACCCCACAAAAAAAAAAAAAAAGCCAAAGTCCATGAAAGCGACCTGTGGGGTTTTATGTTTTTTGGGTCGCTGATTTCAAATCGATAGCCAGTTTTTTCAGATCAGATCGCTTTCAAGGTCATTTGAAGGTCAAATGTAGAAAATATCGCTTAAAAAATCTGAAACAATTCAGACATAGGTTTATTAGAATGCTGAATCCAAATCTGGTGTTTTTGACCTTCATGACATCAAGGTCAAGGTCATTTGAAGGTCAAACCAACAAAATAACCTAAAAAAAATTGTAAAAATTCGACTTTCAAATGACCTTATATGACCTTCAGATAACCAGACATGATCGAACCAACCCTGGATTCGGATTCAGCAACCCTTGAAACACATACATAAATTTTTACAATTTTTTTGAGGTTATTTTTTTGGTTTGACCTTCAAATGACCTTGACTTTGACCTCATGAAGGTCAACCGACACCGGATTCGGATTCAGCAGTCTAAAAAACCTATGTCTGAATTTTTTCAGGTTTTTGAAGCGATTTTTTTTTAGTTATGTTTTCTCCATTTGACCTTCAAATGACCTTGAAAGCGATCTGATCTGAAAAAAACTGGCAATCGATTCGAAATCAGCGACCCAAAAAACATAAAACCCCACTGGTCGCTTTCATAGACTTTAACCTTTTTTTTTTTTTTTTTTTTTTTTTTTTTTTTTTTTTTTTTTTTTTTTTTTTTTTTTTTTTTTTTTTTTTTTTTGTGGGGTTGTGTAATCTTCGGTCTTACTTATTTGGGAAATCGGTGGCCGTCTCGAATAAGATGAGAATCCTTCTGAATGTTTGGTTTACGTTGGAACGTTACGTTCACGTTGTTTGGATTTTACGTTGAAAGTAAAAATGTACGGATGGAGCAACCAAACATTACAACAAGTGTGTTCATATCAGTAACTTACCAATTGAGTTGGACTCCAGTCTGACGGTGAAGTAAACCTTTAACAAACGAGTGCTAAGAGAATGATTCATCTTCTGAAGCTGTTCAAGTTGGGAGTTATCTACGAAATTGTCGTAAATGGTGAGTTATTCTCTGCTCTTAATATCTTCAGATCGCCTAAACAAACTTTCCGTCAGTCAGACTGATTTTAATTTCATTCTTCAAACTCGTGTATTCTTCGGCTTATTGTTTATTAACAATTTTACAAACAAGCGGAAATGAATTCCTCGATTTCTAAAAAATCTCAAATATTGGCTACATCATCTGCAATAATGGAGGCGGACATCCAATGTCAAACTGATCACTATTTACCCAAAATGAATGAGTTCCAATGGTGCGTTATTCATTTTATTTGTCATACCATAAGGCAAATGACAACCATAGGTCGAAATCGAATCAGTTTATCGATACTTCTGAATGTTTACACAGGATGTTTTGGGGCCAAAAGTGATACCTGGTGTGACCGTTATTACCTCTGTGCCCCTCTACCTCCAAAATATGCATCAGATGGTATCATGCGAGTTTCGAGAGGAATAATAGCTTCATAAATCTGCCCCATTAGCGTCAGGGAGGTCCGCTTAAGACTTTCCTCCGTTGTTGAGTAATCAGACCGAGGGAAATTGAACTAGAACCTGCGATCATTTGAAACGATTTGCGTGTATCCGAGGAAAATTAAAGGAAAATACGGCGCGGCAGGTAGGCAAAGAGCAAAAGTAATTGTCAAACACGCGACCGGTTTTCCAACAATCGCGTCGTATTTTCGAAAGCAAATTAGTAACAATTTGCGTCGGGAGGGGCCCCATGGCGAAAGGAAAAGGTCTAAGCCTCGATCAGACTCTACGGATCCCTCAACAACGATTCCTCTCATAAAAGCTGATTGAAACCGAGTGATATCGCCCACGAAAGGAGGTGAGAATTTCGGGGCGTGCCGCCGTCATTACCAGGAGAGCTCCAGCAAGCTATGATTACATTACCAGGCTATCGGTTTCGATTAAGGCTTGCCACGATGGAAGGAAGAGCGAGGAGGGGGGGAACCAAGCAAATCGTGCGTCTGATCAAGCCTCTGATACAACACCGGGTTCCATTCTCTGCAAACCCCTTCACTTTACACATGATACTGGGTGTGTTGCCGGGGTGTTAATTCAGACCATGCTTATCTTTTCCGCTTCCAATTTCTCCCTATTAGACCGCCAAGTAGGAAACTCGTTCTTTTATTTTTCAAACTATTACTAAACGTCGTGATCTCTCCATTTCCAATCGACGTATAACTTCTCCGGTTGGGCGCGGATTGCAAGCGAACCTCGGTGCCTTATTAACGCCAATTTACGATTACGCTGAAATTGGTTCGAACCGAAACGCGCTTTGAGCTCAGTAATGGAATGATGGAAAACGCGCGTTGTTTTAAAAGCCGGCAAAACATCCAGTCAACCACTACATAAAGCAACTTTCCAATCGACAAAATCGTTGAGTTGTTTGTCGGGTCGAGGACGCGATTAGCTGCATCGCAAGTTTTCTCTCTACTTAATTACAGGTAGGCGTTATCTTGGAATACCTAGTCCAATCGTACGACGATAGGAAACAAACAAAAACATTTAAATTGATGGAGATCATAAGAACGAAAAGGGTAGTTCTGTAAAACTACATCTTGCTATAATTTTAATATTTTTTAATACACTAATTTTTCGATCCATCTGCATTACACAAAATTGGAAATAAGTACTCAAGTTAAGCGTTTCATTTTATTTTTTTTATTCATTGTTTTGTTCATCTTTTTATTCTTGAATTGTATAATTCAGGGGTAGGGATAAACGATACTGATCGATATCGAGATGGTATCGATACTTCCAAGGTCATTTGAAGGTCAAACTAACAAAATAACCGCAAAAAAGTCTTAAAATGTATATATAGATTTTGAAGCAATTTGTGAAAGCCTTAGATGCCAATGGTCGATGTTTTAAATACTTGGAAAAGAAGTTTCAATATAAATCTGATGCCAAGTTGAAAGAAGGGATTTTTGATGGTCCAGAAATAAGGAGACTTTTACAAGACCTTCAAATGACCTTATATGACCTTCAGATAACCAGACATGATCGAACCAACCCTGGATTCAGATTCAGCTGACCCTCGAAACACATACATACATTTTTACCATTTTTTTTGAGGATTTTTTTTGGTTTGACCTTCAAATGACCTTGACCTCATGAAGGTCAACCAACACTGGATTTGGATTCAGCGTTCTAAAAAACCTATGTCTGAATTTTTTCAGATTTTTTTAAGCAATATTTTTCTTAGCTATATTTTCTCCATTTGACCTTCAAATGATCTTGAAATCTGATCTGAAAAAACTGGCAAACGATTCGAAATCAGCGACCCAAAAACATAAAACCCCACTGGTCGCTTTCATGGACTTTGACATTGGACTTTTTTTTGTGTGCCTGTGTTACCAATCAAGAATCAAGAAGGCCCTCTCCTAAAGGTTGCTACACTTGTTTCGGCCAGAACTTCGAGTATATACTTCTGGTATATACCATAGACTAAGGTATATACTCGAAGGGCCAGAAGCTTTTGAGAGAGATCCCTCTTCCCTGCTTTGGCTAGGGGTAGTTTTTTGAAAAAGATGAAGAACAAATATGCCATGCTATCATATCAGTGATAAGACAGCGTTAAATGTGTTATTTTGTTTGGTGGTCACTTTTTGTTATGACGCGGTGATTATATAAGGTTCTGATTTAGTGGAAGGAAAATAGAGAAATTGCGTGAAAAGTGTCAGTAAAACACATTTTGTGTTTCAATAATTTCGGTTGAAGTATGTAACGAGTGGTAAACGGGGGCAAGCCCCCTGGTGAGACGCGGAGCGCCGAGTTTTGATTCAATACAAATATTGCTTGGTATCGATATTATTCTTTTGATACCGATACTAGTACTCATATCGATCCTCCCCCGGTATCGACCATCCCTTTGCAGGAGTTAGTTAGGCTGGTTCTAAGGATAGGAACGTTTCTAATATTATTCAATCACAGCAAGACCCTGAGATTCCCCCAAATTTGAGGTACCTACAAACCTTCTTGAGAATCAGAATGTGACCTTCTCATTTACTGCTTAAAAAATTCGTTGGAAAAATCCCAATGCTTGTTAATGGAGGTTCCTAGAAACTCTTCACTCCTCACTCTCCACTCTGAATGTGTAACCTCCCCACTCTACGAGAACTTTTCGTTCCTAGAATGTGCAGAGCGTTATGAAGATGTAGAGTGAAATGAAGGGCCAATGTTGGCAGCGTTTTCAGTGTTCTACTCGGGTTTTGTTCCATGAAACTCTTCACACTCGTCTGCAGTATCACGCTTTACGAACCCACAGTATTGACTCTGCATACGAGTGTGAAGAGTTTCATGGAACAAAACCCGAGTAGGACACCGAAAACGCTGCCAACATTGACTCATCATTTCACTCCACATCTTCATAACGCTCTGCACTTTGTAGGAACGAAAAGTTTTCGTAGAGTGGGGAGGTTACACATTCAGAGTGGAGAGTGAGGAGTGAAGAGCTTCTAGGAATAGGCCCCTGGTCTTTGATGACGGCAAGTTACGGGAAAAATTCGAGTAGCACCAAAAATGTGTTAAAATATTCTCCCACTCCTTTTATGGAGTTTAAATCGACTCCACACTTTTCCCACAAATACCCTACCCCCTCCCCTTTTTAATGACCCTCACGACAGTGAGCAATTGGGACAAGTTGTGACCATTACACATCAGGTAGTGCCGGGTTGGGTTGGGACGAGCGTGAATACCTACAAAACTGCAAATTGCTTACAAAAACTCGTCTGCGATTTCCCTTTCTTATAGCTGATTAAAAACAGGGAATTAGATAGATAGATAGATAGAAAACGTGTTTATTTTAATTGAACAACAATAATAAAAAATTCGCATTTGTGTTAATAACACGGTATGGCAATGGGCCATGCCCGTCTGCCAGAGGATGCACCAACCTATTGAGGAAACACACAGCCCATATTATGCTTGTAGAGCCGAGATTATATTGCAGTTACAAATAAATAAATAAAAACCATTTTACAATGGAACATAACAAGGAAACAATTAATCGTGAACGAATAAGAGCGACAAAGACTACACAGAATATGAAAACAAGGAAAACACAGCACACGGTTGCCAATTGATAGGCGAGGATGAGGTTTCAGTCCCAATTGAACTGGGCAACCAGCTCGGATCGATATAACCAAGCAGCCTGGCAAAATCTCGCGAGTGGGAGCCAGTTCAAACCATTGAGCATTCCGATCATGGAGTCGCGGGTCAACTTAGCCACTCCGAACTGTGCAACCCGAAACTCAGCCAGGACCGGACAATGCCCCAGAAAATGCATAATGTCCTCTGCTTCGCCAAGATTGAAAAGGGAGCACAGCGTCCTATCAAGATTGTCGTCCTCCCGAGCCACACCCGGCCGGCCATTGAGCGCCAGAAGGTCCCCTGTGACCCTACAGGCCCAGCGGAGGACAAACATAGACCCTTTTTGACCCTCCTCAGTCAGGTCGATACTTCGGAGCCCCATGTCCAACTGCCGATAAATCCTGAAATGCGATGACAACGCCTATGTGACAGTCTGCTCTCTCCATTGGGATTCCAGCGTCTCTTGCAGGGATCTGAGCTGAGATCTCCACAATGCTGGATCCTCAAAGTTGGCACCAACAACACAGCCGGTCTCTCTGCACAAACCCTGAAGATTCTTGTACCAGAACAATCCACGCTGAACAATCTGGTCTGCTAGCAACCGAGGGTACCGGCAGGCATAAGCATTACTTTGAGAAGGTATTTCCAGTGGAGAGAGAGCATGTAGAGGAACACGGGTATCACGCCAGTTTCCAAATAGACAAAATAATCCGGTGTGTTACGAGGTAGGCCAAACAATCTCTTGATAAAGAATTTTAGAACCCGTTCAATGGCACTGTATCGCTGTGATCCCCATGCTTGAGCACCAACAAAACAGCTCGAGACGTTGCCTGGAAAACCTTGTATTTGGCAGGGATCGGTATCTGGGATTGCCGCAAGAAGGATCCATAAACACTTGCTATGGCATACTTGGCAGTAGATGATTTTTCCTTCAGATGGGTCGCAAAGGACAAGCCAGTGGTAAGGGTCACTCCAAGGTACTTGTACGAACGTACAGGGAATTAAAATAGAAGGGTTCTCTGAACCTGCGGACTCCTTCAGCCGGCGTAAAACAGCCAATTTATCGTTTAATATTCTACTTTCTGAATAAAAATAATCAGTTCTACATTCGATGAAACATTCAACACTACTCGCAACTCTCCGAGTCATCAAATGAGCCTTATCAACGAACGATATATAACTTATGAAATTACGAGCCTTTAAGAGTAGGTAATTAGATTTGAAAACGAGGACTGAGGAAGTTCATTAAGAACAGCCACTTGGAAATAATTACAACAATGCTTACACAATGAAAACCGGACCTATCCAGGAATGGGCTGCAGGGGAGGAGATGCGCCGCTTTTGTGAAGAAAAATAAAGCCATGACATGAAGACAAGACCGTGACCAAAATGAAAGAGACAAACTGGCCTTCTTTGATGAGAGGCCAAGGATGATCGTCATTATCATGCCCACTCTTGGATTTTTGAAAATAAGTAGTTTTATATCATAAAAAGTTATCATTTCGTCACAAATTGAAATGAGTAAACGAGTAGTTTGAAATAGGCTTACGAAATTACCAGAAGTTTTATTCGTTATTATTTCTCCGTTAATATCTATCAGTTTTCTGGAAAGAGTGGCCAACATCAAACAAGATCCAGTAAGGAGGTCCACGTTTCGACGCGCGATCCCTCTCGGTGAGTGCGAGTTATGCAAAACGTGGAAAAATCTCAAAATTGTGTAGTCAACAGACAACGATAAGCGAGGCTGAAAGGGTAAAGCACGAGCAGATGCTGCGCATCCTTCCACAATAATTCCTTAGAGCAAGAATAAGGGGAAAATAGTAACAAGGACTCATTCCAATCGATTCAGCGTCCAAAAGCTAGTCGAAAATGATAACCAATTGTTCCATAACATCACTTTTTTTGAAATCTGACTATTCCACAGGTGACAAGGGCCCTTGTGACGTCACTACTTCACTCAGACGCGCAAGACCAGCACTGTTTTGGTGTGTGCCTTTCGTTTTTCGTAGTCCTATGCATTGATCAATAAAATTTCCACATAATTTTAAATACCAATGCGTAATTCTAACTACAAAACATAATCAAAACTATACAATTAAATATATAAATGAACTATTATGTATCTATGAAACATAAAATAATGAGTAGTTTGAAGTTACCACTTACCTGTCGGGAGTCGGGTTTAACTTGAAGAAGTTGTCATATTGGTTGGTTATTCAAGGAATAATCAACCAATATGACAACTTCATGCAAAAGGTCAACCTCTCCGATTCGGTTCAAAAATTTTTTCTGGACGTTTCATGGTGTCTAGATCAAAAAACGTTGCAAATTCTTGCACAGGGGTTGGTTAGTCGTCAGACCAGGCGCATGGAAACTAATTTAAAAAGATGGGGGAAATGGGGAAAAACGGTGGGTCCGGCGGGTCCCAGACCCATTCCAATCGATTCAGTGTCCATGATTTAGTGGAAAATGATACCCCACTCACCTAGATCGCCCAAAATCTCGAAAATTCATTTTTCAAAAAACACATTTTGACCCCTACCCCGCCCAAATTTGGTCCGATCGGGCTGAGAAGTTTGGAGGACCGTCCTAGGCCGGGAACAAACCTCTGACCCAAATTTCAGGTTTTTAGAAAATTTTCTACTACCAAAAACGGCGTGGATGGCGTACGGCGGACGGACATTGACCTTTTTTGATCCAGACACCATGAAACGTCCAGAAAAAAATTTTGAGCCGAATCGGAGAGGTTGACCTTTATTATGAAAACATAGGTTGATTATTCAAGGAATAACCAACCAAAAGGTCAACGCCGTCCATTATTCGCGCCAGTAGTAGAAAATTTTCTAAAAATCTGAAATTTGGGTCAGAGGTTTGTTCCCGGCCTAGGACGGTCCTCGAAACGTTTCAGCCCAATCGGACTAAATTTGGGCGGGGTAGGGGTCAAAATGTGTTTTTTGAAAAATGGATTTTCGAGATTTTGGGTGATCAAGGCGAGTGGGGTATCGTTTTCCACTAAATTTTGGACCCTGAATCGATTGGAATGGGTCCGGGACCCGCCACACCCACTGTTTCCCCCATTTTCCCCATCTTGAAGAAATGAATCTCCATGCGCCTGATTCGATGAATAACCAACCCGTGTAAGAATTTGCAGATTTCCTTGGAATTTATCTTGCTTTCTCACAAATGACAAATAGTTGAAGGGAAGAAAACTTAAGATCGTAGCCATTTCACGTCAAAAACCTAATCAATTCCCTCGGAGCCTCATGAAAGAAAGGGCTATTTCCTTCAGAAGCTATTCAAATTGGTTGATATCCAAACTAACCCTCTACCACCTAGTATAAACATCCATTGGGGTCATCGAAACTGGAATAGCCTGAGCCAGTACTCCGTGCTAACAATTCACAGGTTCGTTTCATTCTCGCTCCTCCATCTAAATAAATCTCCATCGCATCCCGACTATTAATTAGAGTTTCTATTAATTACCAATAACAAATCCACTTCGTACCTAATAGTAATTAAAAACTAATTTATTTTTTCTTCCTCTTTCCCTTCCAAGAGGCACGGCCTCCCTCGGTCGCGCCACGCCCCCGTTGCCAATATGCATAAGTCATTGGAGGGAAACCTATTACAAGTTAAAAGTCTTTATAACATAATGTAGTTAGCGCATTCTCGACGTTCATCATTGAAAGAGCAACCTATTTGAAATACCACGAGACTCTAAATTGAACTCGAGGTGACACATCTGGAAGTCATCTCACTCCGGACACGCCTATTTGAATTAATATCAGTAAAATATTGAAAACAGAGGGGAAATGTTTATAAATATTCAAATGTATAATTCGGGACTGCCGCTCAGGATTCGAACAACTGAGTTAGTGGATGTTAAAATTATAAATTGACTTCGGTCTTCATAGATCAGGAGACTAGGAGGTTAATTAAAAGAGCCCCCGATGAAATTAAACGTAGACGTTCAATTTCGGACATTGGTGCGGAGTAATGACAGTTGAAAGCGGTGAAGTAAGAGTACTAAGTTTAGTTATCCGTGTGCTGACTTATCACACCACATGAGGTCTTATAGCCTTCAGTAGGGTCTGGTGATGGATATCGCATTACCAATCTCTATTACATCCAGTGAACACCAATTACAATGAAAAATCATTTCTAGAAAATGGTAGGAACCTAGAAACAAGAGGCTCAGTTAAAATATGCTACAAATTATTTCATAGGGGTTGGTTATACCTCGGACCAGGAGCATGGAGACTCATTCGAATCGATTCAGCGTCTACAAATTAGTGGAAAATGACGATGACCAATTGGAACCGGAAAGGGGTCTTTGACGAAAAATTCATATTGGTTGGTTATTCCTTGAATAATCTATGTTTTCATGCAAAAAGTCAATCTCTCCGATTCGCCCAAATTTTTTTTCTGGACGTTTCAAGGTGTCTAGATCAAAATCAGCAACGCCGTACGCCGTCCGCCGTCCATGCCGACTTTGGTAGTAGAAATTATTTAAAAAATCTGAAATTTGGGTCAGAGGTCTTTTTCCGGCCTAGGACGGTCCTCGAAACGTTTCAGCCCGATCGGACTAAATGTGGGCGGAGTAGGGGTCAAAATGTGTTTTTTGAAAAATGGATTTTAGAGATTTTGGGCGATCTAGGCGAGTGGGGTATCATTTTCCACTAAATTTTGGACGCTGAATCCAATGAAAAGGGTCCCAAAATGATTGGCACCCACAGGAAGAGGTCATGGGTCAAAATGGGTATCTATTACCCATTTTGAATATTTGTTTTCGAGATTTCTGGTACCTAGGCGTGTGGGGTATCATTTTCCACTATATTTTGGGTCCTGAATCGATTGGAACGGGTCCGGGACCCGCCACACCCACTGTTTCCCCCATTTTCCCCATGTTGAAGAAATGAGTCTCCATGCGCCTGGTCCGAGTAATAACCAACTCAATTGAATTTGTTACTGTAAGAATTTTAAGAATTGGCAGCGTGTTTTAAGAAAATTTTCTACTACCATTATGGGCGTGGACCGAATCGGAGAGATCGACTTTCTGCATGAAAACATTGGTTGGTTATTGAAGGACTAACCAACCAAAACGCTGCAAATTTTTTTTACAGGTGTTCCAGTTGATTCAGCGTCTAACATTTTAAGGAAAATGATGCCACACGCCACACGCCTAAATACCAGAAATCTTTAATGCCCTCATTCAAAACGGATAGACAGATGTCCATTCTCACGCATTCCCCATCCAGCGGGCGCTAATCAGTCTGGGATCCATCTTTATGGATTCAGCGTTCAAAATTTAGTGAAAATTATACCTCACACGCGTAGAGCGCTAAAAATATCAAAGATCCATTTTTCAAAAAACAGATTTTCACCCCGGCTCCTCTCAAATTTGTTTTGATCGGGTGCAGAATTGTTGAGGACCTACTAATGCCGATAACGGGTCCCTGACCAAAATTTAAACGTTTTGGCAACTTTTCTACTACTAAAACGAGGAAAATTCTTACACAGGGGTTGGTTATTCATCGGACCAGGCGCAAGGAGACTCATTTCTTCAACATGGGGGAAATGGGGAAAACAGTGGATGCGGCGGGTCCCGAACCCATTCCAATCGATTCAGAATCCAAAATTTAGTGGAAAATGATACCCCACACGCCCAGGTACCAGAAATCTCAAAAACACATATTCAAAAATGGGTAGTATATACCCAATTTGACCCATAACTTCTTTCTGTGGGTGCCGATCGTTCTGGGACCCATTTCTTTGGATTCAGCGTCCAAAATTTAGTGGAAAATGATACCCCACTTGCCTAAATCGCCCAAAATCTCGAAAATCCATTTTCAAAAAACACATTTTGACCCCTACCCCGCCCAAATTTGGTTCGATCGGGCTGAAAAGTTTGGAGGATTGTCCTAGGCTGGTATCAGACCCCTGACCCAAATTTCAGATTTTTAGAAAATTGTCTACTACCAAAAACGGCGTGGATGGCGGACGGCGTACGGCGTACGGCGGACGGACATCGACTTTTTTTGGTCTAGACACCTTGAAACGTCCAGAAAAATTCAAGGAATAACCAACCAAAATGGCGTCGACGGCGGACGGA
>CM033999.1:5268670-5298749 GCA_019603395.1 Cyrtorhinus lividipennis | reverse complement strand
CCCCCCCCTCATCGATTTTTTCACGGTGGCAGTAATGGTACTTGGCCTGGGTACCCGTGCCACACTGGCCTTCTTGGTTCTTATTACGTACCATATAACCATACCAGCACCCCCTTCCCCTACAATGACCAGAATGACCGAGTTCTTTTATCTCTGAATGGCCTCGAGTGTCACTTTATTGTTGTTCTTTTTTAAGCCGAAGGAAAAAATCTGCCTATGAGGAATTACGAATGCGTTCTCTATTGTTACACCTACAAATAACACGCAATGGCCGCACTTTGTACAGGCTCATACAATTCACCGCTCTCTTCATCCCTATTGTCCGTCCGGCCAAGATCTGTCTGATTACCCGCATAATAACCGGATATGAGGGGCCGCCTGAAAAGAACGGCCAATTTCCACGTTTTAATTGGAAATTCGAGCCGAGGGTAAATGAAATACTTTGGATGAGGCTGAGATGATTTTTCAAATAACAAGCCGCATACATGTAAGAGGGCAGGATAGACGTTTCAACGTGGCAGGTTTATTTAGATGATCTTTCACTACAGTTTGTCCTTGCTCTCTTTTCACATTTGAATACCTTTTGACGGCATGTACGTCAGCGCCTTCCTTTATTTGACCGCAGATAAATGGCTTGGATCATGTAAACAGTTCGACCCAACCTGGAAAGTGTCCTTGTTGGACAATACGTCAAATCGATCTCAATATTCAATCAAAAATCAACCAATTCACTGATCCCCGACGCAGGGGCCTTTAAGACAAAAATTAAATAAACTTTCCAAAAAATTCCCGCCCCATGTCGGGAGCCATTTTAATAGCTTTAATGCGTGAAAAATTGGGTAAAAAATGATACTACCTCACAGCTCACACGCTTGTATCGACAACACACCGCATCATTCTCGCCAAAATCAACTCAGTTTTTGTTCGCTGAATTGTCCTACACATAACCGAGCAATTCCCTATTGTACCTACTGACTATGAATATGTTATTAATACTGGGATTTGAATATTGAACAACACTATCAATCCTGAACGCAATTTTAATCTGGTTTCTCAACAATCTCACAAGCCACAACAGGAAGACTCCAAGCGTCCCAGAAAGAGAGAACACAAATGCCTCGCAGTTGTGCAATTGCGAGTTGCACTTCCATTATGTGTTGCTTGACATTAGAAATTAGTATTGCTTGTTTTTCCATTGTGAGATAAATTTCTATCTATAGTTTCTTGAGGGTTTTTCTTCTTCGAAGACGTAGATCATATCTCCAACGAAGTAGGATTGCCTGTGTTCAGTAGTTGATCCTCCTCCCTCTAGGGTAGTACAAGTTATGCATGTCGCAATTGATCTGTCCCTGAGTGGTCCAAATATGTAACGATTATAAATAAGGCAAATGTCCCGCTTATATCATGCCTGACCTCCGTTACGTAGAGTTGGTCGGAAAATCCTGAGGCAGAACTAGGAATCCAATGAAGTACATATACAATTTATAACGAACATATTATAAATTGAAAATAGGTAGATGGATACCCCATTTTTGCACCCCATAACCCTTCCAGTGGTTGTCTGACATGTCATATTGAAAAAGAAAAAGTTTTAATTTCTTGCAGGAGCTGAAGAACAGTATATTTTACACAAGAACTTTGACTTGGGACTTTGCCTACTAATTTAGGCATTTAGGCGTCTGCCACCTCTGTTAAGCCTGGAATTGTTCGTATCGTCCAAATTAATCGGTACTTCAATACTCCTTCTGTTAGTGGTGTACAGGTCCTTGACCCAAATTATGGTTTGTTGTGGAACGTATCAGACCTCAAAATGGAACTGCGGATCGACTCAGTCAGCACCCACTGCCAGGAAAAATAGTTTTGTTGCCGCCTGTCGCCAGTCCGGTCTGTTGTATTTGCGTTTGGCCCCTTCACCGATAACATATGAGCCCAATGTCATTTTTGTAAATTGCGAGCACAAAATGTTGTGGATAGTTCACGACATCTTAGCGTGCAATAAAATAGCCTTGAGATTTTGGAGTTTACGCTCCGAATCGATGTTGTTCTTTACTTCTGATCCCCATATCACCTCATGACCACTATCCGAAACATTGCTCTAGATCTAACACCACTATTCCTTAGGTTGAATGAGTTCCATGGTGGGGTTGTCGTCCAAAAAGTACAAATAATCATAATTTATGCTCAGAATTTTTTTTTTTTTTTCAAAATGTCAAACTACGTCGAACAAGACCCAAGCGCATCGAGTATAATACATGATTCTACCCATGAATACAAATGGACCTTTGGAAACCATTTACTCACATGAACCAATTACTCGCTCTGCTATCATTTTTTACAACTAGCTACTACCAAAATCAGCTCAAGAGGAAATTGTGGAGCTGTGGCTGAAGCCAATGAATAACTCAAAAATAAACCTAAATACAGTGCTGGTCGAGACATCGGTTATAAATATCTCGGCCCGGACCGTCCATAAAATCATCATATTGCCCTCAAAACGTGTACGGAATTACTATTTGGGTTTTGGTCACATAAAATATAATAATCCGTTCGTAGAAAGGTTAACCACCTGGTTGTGGAAGATTGCTTGAGGAAGGAAGCCGTGCACATTGTGCCAGAGGAGCGACCAAGCCCGACAGGCTCATTATGGTGACCACAATATCACCTGTGAAAATTCCTAAAGTTATTCCGTCCGTCGGTGTAATTGCTGGAAGCGCTTCGTTCACTCCTCCTCTCCACTTCCACTCCGTTTAACTAGACGAAAATGATGCGTAACCTACCGACAAAACGGAGATAGCCGCATACTTAATAACCAGGGATAATGCAATTATGTCAAAACGCTTGTGCGATGGCACCGTCCGTATCCAAGGAAACCTGAAACTGAAACATCGCTATATTGATGAGAACCGGCCATCAAAACAATCGGCCATGTTGGGCGCCGAATTGCCTTGCCTACACAATCACGTATTGTAAGGACGCACTACCACATTGAAATGCCTGAATTATGCCTTTACTTTCTCCTTTAAGATTTCTTAACCTTTTCTCACTGACATAATCATAATAATACCAAATATATTAAACATTACCGGGGAAAACGAAAAGGGAAGAGACTTACCCGTCCACCGAGACTAATTCAAATTAAGGGCATGAATAAAATGTGTAGCTTTTCCTATGAATTGATACGAGACACGGCTTCACAATACGAAGAACGCGGCACAAAGTGAAGCTTGCATTGAGAAGACATTGAATACACAAAAAGGCATTTTTGTGTCATTCATGCGTGGATTACCAATGCAGAAGGTTTTCGCGGCTTTCACTATTATGAATTTTGCCGTCTGTAAGATGAATACTATTCTCAGGGGAGGATAAACATTAGAACAAAGAATGAAGAGGAGGGGGAAAAAGCATGAAGAGTTCGAAAAGTACGATTGTGAAAACGACAAGGAAAGAGCCAAGAGCAATGCCGACCTGGAACGAACCGGAAAGGGAGAAGGCGGCAAAAGGGAAAAATAAAGATCTTTTTTCCCCCGCTTAAGGAAAGAAAAGAGAGAAGGAAAGAAAAGCTAAGAAAAAAAGAAAAAAACGGAAACAGGAAAGCAGGGGTCGAAAGAAGAAAAAAAGGCCCAAAGCCAGTAAAAGAACAACGGCGGAGAAAAAAGGAGAAAAATATGCGGACGGAGAAGATACTAGTAAAAGAACCAACAGGAAGAAAAGTGTAGAGAAACATAAGATCATGTGGATTATAAGAAACCAAAGAAAAAAAGGGTGCGAGAAGGAAACTGCGAAGAAAGAAAAAAGGCAGAAGAGACGAAAAGAGGGGAGGGGTAAGTACAAGAAACAGAAGGAAAAAAAGACAAGGAAAAGGAAGAGAAAGACACAACTAAAAAGAAGACCAGCAGGCCAAAGACGGAGAAGAAAAAAGAATCAAAAAACCGCTAAAACTAGGTTGAAGAACAGAAAAAAAAAACGATAGCACGAAAAAAAGAGCCCAGAACCGGAAAAACGACGAAACACCAACATGAAAAAAAATACATGAACAGAGAAAATAGAGAAACGGACAGAAAAGAGACGAGGGGGGGCAGGGAACATCAGCCAGAAAAACCGCAGAAACCCGAACAATGCAAAGTCAGAACAAAACACAGGGAAAGATACAGGACGGGAAGAGAAAGAAACAAAGCAGAGTCAAAAAAAGAAAAGCAAGACTAAAGCACAAAAGGAGACAGAGTAGGCGGAACCAAGTCCAATCACCTTCAGTACACACGGTTGGTTATACTCTCGAGTCTTGGCACCAGCGGCATGAGACCAATTTCTTCAACATGGCGAAAATGGGGGAAACGTGGTGTGTGGCTGGTCCCGGACCTCAAATGATTCAGGTACCAAAATATAGTTGGAAAATGATATCCTGACCACACGGACCTAGTACCAGAAATCTTCGAAAACAATATATCAAATGGGGTATAATTAAACCCAGTTGACCCATGCTCTTTCCTGGTGCGCAATCGATTGCTGGACCCACTTTTCATTGGATTCAGCGTCCTAGTAATTTCGAGGGGAAATGATCCCACACTGCCTAGTCAACCAAAATCTCCGGGTAATTGGTCCCCACCCCCACATCTTTCAAAAATGGGTAATATATACCCATTTTGACCCATAACTGTCGTCCAGTTGATGCCAATCGTTCTGGGAGTCCCATTTTAATTTTCGACTCAGTGACCAAAAATTTAGTGGAAAATGATACCCACTCTGGCCTAGATCGCCCTAAATCTGTCAAAAATACATTTTCAAAAAACTAAATGCATGAGATGTGTGTGTGGGGACAACCCACGTTTTGCCCCTCTCCCATCCACCCTTTGGTCCGCTTGGGCTGACAGTTTTGCGAGGCCCGTCCTAGCCGGGACAACCCCTGCCCCAACTTATCCGATTTAGAAGAATTTTCTATACCAAAAACGCCCCGCGGAGGGCGGACGGCCGTACGGTTGCTAGACAGGTTGCAGACCGTCTGGGATGCATTCCACCCAATGTGCGGCACACCTACAAAATCTGGCAAGTTTCGGATGCGCCTGTCACAGCGCTATGTCGATGTGGACCCCACTACATCCCACAGTTTGTGGCCACTGGCACATGGCGACTTAATGCCAAGCTCCATGGCATGAGATTGAAGCAGTCCCCCCCTCTGTGAGTGTGGGCGACCTTGGACGCTGACCTTCCTACTTCAAAGCCCAAAATACCGACTGCAACGAGACGATGTCGCTAGCTTACTGGGCCAGGCTGCATCAAGAAGAAACCATGGCAGGCAGCTTTCCATCAAGAGTCAATGGCCTAAGACAATGCACCAAAATATTGCCCATCGGATCATGGCTGCAAAGGCTGGCCACATGTCCTCAGGCCAATACACCCCTCCTGGCCCCAATCGTGTTACCGGCCGCGAGGTCCATCCCAGTCACTGCTGAAAACGCACGGCAGGAGAGTAAGCGCACCATCAGGCGTAGGCAACCCCGGCCAGCCGCAAGGCGTAGGAACGGGAAGAAAATGAAATTACCTGATGGACAGCGTAAGGCGGAACGAATTTTGGTTTCTTGATCTAGACCCCTTAAAACGCCCCAGAAAAAATTTTTGAGCCGAATCGGAGAGGATGACCCTATTGCATGAAAGATAGGTTGATTATTCAAGGAAGAACCAACCAAACGTAATCTAAATTTTTTACAAACTGATAGGAACAAAGGTGTTTTATTATACATCGCTTGTAATGGTAAATAGTCACCGACTGTCAAACTGAAATTTGCCCTTTCTAAAACTAAGCCAAGGGAGTTCCTTGGGATGCCCTCTGATAAATGCTCTCCCTTGTCAAATATTGTCGTGGTCTACAAAGAACTTGTCAAAATGAAATGGATGCTTCAGATAGTTCATGAGTCGATGTTCAGATCCGTGAGACATGAAGTTACGTGTGTCTTTGTTTAGTTTTTGTCTCGCCTATGAAATACGAAGAAAGCTTCAGCTCGATCGGGATTAGTGGGTTTTTACCGTAAAGCAATAGTAATTTCGTATCCTCCGCGCCTAATGATATTTGATTGGATTGACCGGGATCCGTCAGTTGAAACCCCTCGTGTCCTCTTTGCTAAGGGACTGCCCCATCACCGTCGGTGGAATCCTCAAAAGCTTTTTCCAAACTTGATTAAGGTCCGTGCGGGTGTGAGTCTCCCAGTCGTGAGAGGTGACCGTCTGAAGCGGCCCGTTGATTAAGTGGGGGGGCACCAGGTCCTGCCCCCGTGCGTGCTTCGACCACCGGATCGTTGATTTCCTATCCTTCGGAAATTTTGGGTGGTGACGATGTAAACACAAGATAAACAAGGCACGAGCACGACAGTATCATCTACAAAATGAAGAGTTGTGTATTTGCATTTTCAATTAATGACGCCTCCGCGAGCGTACCGGTACCGAAACCTGTCCATGTCCTCACGTATATGAGATTATGTGTAATGCTTGCCATTAGAATTAAACTTTTCTAATAGAAGTGGCCTGGAGAAGGCAAGACCTAATTAAGTTTTGTTTTACTATTCCGGCCGGAGTCTTCCCTGGATCCTCCGGGAACGTCTCTTAACCTACCCGCACCCCGTCATGTAAAATTCATCAGGAGGTTAAGAGTCTTAATACCCCATTATATGATGCTGAAGTAAATTATGGGCGATGGGCAATAGGTGGAGGGGCTCCTCGAATTAAAGTGGGAAAAGGTGAGGGGAACAGCTCGTTAATAATATTTATTTATCTCCTGACGAGATGTACCTTACGCAGCTTAGGACTCTTTTCACCGAAGAACCTTTCTTCGGTCGCAACCGATGGTGAGGGACCGTCCCGGATTACCTCGGAAGAAAAGAAAAAACGCTGCAATTCTTTGCACACAAGGTTTTGTTATTCCTCGGACCAGGCCGCATGAGATTCCATTTCGTCAACACGGGGAAAATGGGGGAAACAGGGGTGTGGCGGGTCCCGGTCCTATTCCAACGATTCAGGGTCCAAAAGTTAGTAGAAAAGATACCTGAGCGAAGGTAGAGGGAGACGGAAAAGAAATTCAAGATACCCCAACGACTCTAGATACGCAGAATTTCAAAACACACATTCGAAATGGTAGATAGGTCCCATTTTGACCCATAGCCCATCCAAGGGCACCAATCGGTTGTCCAGGACCCGTCGTCATTGGATTCCAGCGTTCCAGATTTATGAAAAAGGGAAGAAAAGGAAAGAGCAAAAGGGAACATGAAGGGAAAAGGGGCGAGACCAGGAGATAGTGGAATGAATAGTGAAAGAAATGCAAAAGTAGTCGGAAATGTGCCCCACTCACCCAATTGCAAAAAAATCTCAAAAGCCGTTTATCAAACACCTCACATACAAACAAAGAGCTATGTGCGATCTTTCTTCAGAAGGAGTATGACCCGGAAGAGGACAGTTTTTACAGGATGAGAGGGGCGAGGGAACCATATTGGGGAAGAGGGTTGAAAAGAAATCCGCTTTATACTCGTATAGCCAATAATTACCTTATTTGTTCTTGTCTTGAAACCGAACAAGATTTACACTCATGGCCTCTCGCGGCTTTAAAACGCTGCAGTTCTTTAAATTCCTAAATTAAGATTGAAAAGCGGAAGTGAATGTGCACCTGGAAAGGGGACAAGGGATAGCGAGGCTATGACGTGAATGTGACCCCTTACCCTTATCTCCTCCTTGCCACTGCTTAGTATTAGATAGAATAAGAATTTGTTTTCTCCACCATTGCACATTCGCTAATGTCATTGGTTGGAGGGAGGAATTGAGAGAATGGTGCACGAAGTAGGCGAGAGAATCTTCTGTCCTCTCGAAATTTAGCGAGGATGTTGAAAATATTAAAAACCAAAGGACTCGAAGACCATAGATCCCTGGCAGAGAACGATTTCAGAGGGTACACAAGAGGTCATACCGTTTGTGGTCAGGTTTTGTGTGAGAATGACATGTAGGAATTCGTATTAGTTAACGTTCAATAACATCTAATCCTGCGGATAATTTTCCTTCATAGAAAGTCTGTGTACCCTCAAATGCCATACGCATGCAGGAGGGGGAAAAGGAGGCAAAAATAAGGTAAAGGATGAGGGGAGAGGGAAGGAAGCCGTAAGGAAAAAGAAAAAACAGCGAAACAAAAAAAGCTCCAAGAGGAGAGGAGAAGAAAGAGAAGAGAACGAGATAAAGGAAAGACAAAAGGAGAATATAGACAAGAGCGAAGAGCCAGAACAAAATAAAAAAAAAAAAAGGGAAAGAGCACCCAACCACCCAGTGAAAGATAAAAAAAAGCCCAAACAAAACAAGAAGAGGAGGGCAACAGGGGAAAAAAAGCAGGAAACATAGGAAAAAAGCGGAACAGAAAGAGCGACAGGGAAGAAATGGACAAGAGAAAAAGAACGAAACTGAACGAACGCAAAGGCAAGCGAAACGCAAAGGAGGAAGGTAGAAGACAAGAGGGAAAAATATTTGAACACGCAAAAGGAAAGCCAGAAAAAGAAGAGAGCGGCAACCAAACAAAAAGGAAAAGCACAAGCAACAGAAGGTGAACAAAAAGGAACAGAAAAGGAACCAGAGAACGAAAACCCACAAGGGAGGAGAAGAAGAGGGAAAAAAAAGAGGAAGACCAGAGGAAAAGCGAAGCAGAACCGTCCGAAATAAAAGACAACGAAGTATGGTGGGGAACAACGGAGGGGAAGAGGATAAGAACAAAAAGAAAAATAAAAGAAAATAGGGTGCTAGACAGACAGAAATTAAGGAAGAGAAAGAAACCGAAGGATGGAGGAGCAATCGAAAAAAGGCAGAAAGAGAAAGATATAGGAAAGGGGTAGATAAGAGGGAAGACGAATGGAAAAAACTATAAAGGCCAGAGAACTCCAAGAGGAAGGGAAGAGAAATAAACAGTTCAGGCAAGAAGAAAAATGGGGAATGAAGAACAAAAAAGAGTAACACCGAAAGAGAAAGAGAAAGGAACAAAAGAACAAGCAAAAAATAAAAAAAAGAGAGCGAGCAAGGAGAAAGGCAAAAGAAAGAAGAAACAAAAAGAGAAGATGAACGAATAAACCAAGCGAAAAAAAGGAGATAAGCGAAAGAAGGGGACAAGCTAAGGCAGCGAGCGCAAGAAAAATGGAAAAAATGAAGATGAGATCAGAAGACCAAGGAAAGGAAAAAGAAAAGAATAGCAAGGGGAAGGGGAAGGGGAAGCCAAAAAAAAAAAAATAGGAGAAAAAAAAGGGCAAATAAGAAAAAGAGGAAAAGCAAATGGAGCTAAGGACAAGAAGTAACATAAAAGAGCAAGGAGTAGAGAGCGCTGAAGGAAGAGAAAAAGAGAGCACGAGAGAAAAACAGGAAAAAAGTCATACGCAGGAAAAAGAAGGCAGAAAAAGAGTAGACCGGGATTTCCAAACTCAAAAACTTTGATTCCGAAACCGTGAGGAACACCACGTTACCTAATCATATATTTAACAAAATTATAAACGTTTGTATGTGCTCAGGTGCATCTTTACATCTTTGAACCCGATGTTGATGAAGCATTACCTCGACATGAACCTAGCTGCACAAGGTTAGATCCGGGGGCAGAAAACAACAAATCCCCACACATAACAAATTTGATCGATTCTCCGCGGGATGCCATTCTCTACTCTCCGATAAGACTGTTTCTGGGTGTACTCGCAACACCCTCCAACCTTCGACCACCAACAGGGATGGATGATATACTTGCCGTCGGGAAGCGAGAAAGTGGTGTTCATGAGAAAAAAGGACCGTCAGCGCATAGACACCGAGAAAATAACATCCAAGTAGTCGGGATGGGCTCTGACGACCCGATGTTTCAGATCTAAACAGTGTGTATTACAAGCGAAATGGAAGATAAAAAGGCGATTTGGCGCGGTTAATTGCAGAGACGTTGGCACCCCTCTCAGATATGGGGCCTCAACCTCTTGTGAGTTACCCGACTCCTTCCCGAACGGCCCCACAACCCACATTTACATAACAAGCTACTAACTGTCGGCGCGTAAATCAAAAACAAATCATAACAATATGGGAGAGGTTCGAAGGGGGAAAAAGTCGAGCAGTAAAAACGTCATGTGATTCTTTTGACGAACATGGGTCCAGTCAGAAAGGGAAATAGGTCCGTTAATTTGTGATATTACGATCTACATTAAGAACGACGTGACATCCATAGGCGGGAGGGTAATTGGATTTAACTTGATCGCTGATCAATTTCCATCTTTTAAAATACCGAGATCCTTGGAGAGACTGAGGGTCGACGTAGGATTTTCCGACCTGGAATGAGGCACATTCATCCTCTCGGAGACCGTGGCTGGACAGACCTGTGATGAAAGGATGTGCCGAAGTGAAGGAGCCGCTTAACTAATATCCTTCCAGGAGGGGTGCCGGAGTTTGAACTAACTCTCGGACAAGATAGACTCAGCTCCAGTCGTTTAACTAAATAAGAAAGCAGGAAGTATTGAATTATTTGAATTTCAAGTCGTCCCTGAGGCTGTTTCCCGAACCTCTTGTTGTTGCATGCT
This sequence comes from Cyrtorhinus lividipennis, assembly GCA_019603395.1. Classification (NCBI taxonomy): domain Eukaryota; kingdom Metazoa; phylum Arthropoda; class Insecta; order Hemiptera; family Miridae; genus Cyrtorhinus; species Cyrtorhinus lividipennis. The sequence continues at coordinate 5,288,199 of CM033999.1, read as the reverse complement.
CAAACCCATTTTACGCAATAAAATCCCTACAAAATCAAGCTGTTATTTGCTTCGCGACTCACATCCTGATGGCCAAAGAGCACGAAATAGCTAGTTAGGTTCCGTGGGAATAAATTAGAGAATCGTCTTTCGACCTTCAAATACTGATATTTTTAAGGCAACCTGCAGTTTTTCTTATTGCGTTCGGAGACAGAGATGTGTGAGTGTTAGAAGAGTATTGACCAGTCTGGGCTCATTGAGGTTGCAGTCACCATCTGGCTAGCGAGTCCCCTAAGATGTTGACGTTGGCTAAACTGACCTCTGTCGCATAACATTATGATGAACAACGTCACAGAATACATTCTGCATTCCAAAGTTTCTATCTTTCGATGTTTCAAAGTCGTTCCTACTTACTCAAGGGAAAAAAAAAAAAAACATGGAGAAAACATCGTTTTTCGGGTAACTAACCTGTGGGGTATTTTGTTGATATTTATTCGATATTTGTATAATCCGCGTAAACATGAAGATGCCTATTCGGAACCTAGAAATGAATCAATGCTGGAGTGCCCAGGGGAGTGTACTTATGCCCACTCTTGTATCTCCTCCACCAGTGATCTACCTAAAATGAAGAAAACACAACAGCGACCTTCGCCGATGACACGGCAATTTTTGGCTGTGGGAATCAACAATGAAGAGTCAGTGTCAAAACTTAACCTCTCAATCTCCCAAATGAAGAAATGGACAGCAAGGTGGAAATAAAATAATGAGGCCAAGTCGGTGCACTAGACTTCACCAACAAAAATGTTAGCCACATTCCAACTCATCTCAACAACAAGGTGGTTCCATACGCCTAAGTACCTCGGTAATGACGCTCGAACGCGAGGCTCAGATGGAGAGCCCACGTGAAAAGGAAAAGGATGAACTGACACTCAAATTCAGAAAATGTACTGGATTAATGGACGACAGTCAATTTGTCCGTCCCCAACACGATATCCTTTAAAGCAAGTCCTAAAGCCGTCTGGACTTATGAGCGCATTGTGGGGCTGCACCGCTCAACCAATTGAGACATGATGAGATATTCCAAAATACGATACTTAGGTGCATTACGAACGCCTCCGCGGTACTTCAGAAACGACCAGTTACATCTTTGTAAGCCTCGTCTCGAATTAAATGTGTTGAATTTACTATATTTAATGGGGTTTCTTCGGAGAATTGGAAGGTGACCTAGCGAGAAGGATACGGGATGTAAGTCCAAGACTTACGACTGAGCAACTAGGGATACCAGGATGGGCATAAACATTGTACAAATGAATTAATTAAAACAAGACCGTTCAAGAGATATGCCTCAACTGTCTAGAATTGATGACAAGCAATTATTCGACAATAAATTAGACAACATGGTGGAGCATAAATACAATAATACATGACAATGAAATTATGATACATGAAATACAATAATGAGCATGCAATGATACCGGCTGAAAAGTCGAAGGAAAAACAGGAGTGGGCATCTCTCCCGCGGTACACAAGCGAGGCTTATTAACTTGAGTCCTTTATCTCATGGGGAACACAATATTACAGCTTTGGTCGACTTCAGCACGGTAGCAGAGTTCATCTCAGAGCAGCACAGGACAAAGCCAGGATGGACTGAGTGGATGCACTTGCACAATGGTTACAAAAATATAGACTCCAACATGTTGGCGCCCACCCAGCAGCGAGGGCCACCTTGACCTTGGCCTCTTCTCCAATGCGACGTCTGGGCGGAGTGCGCGCGCATCCTGGCGCATGCTCCCTCCCTTCTGGCCTTCTGGAGGCAGCAAGCCTGGGGGCTTACCCATGACCACAAGTCGAGACAGTAAACGAAACCGTCAGGCTGCAACAGCGCGTCCATCTCCAAAGGCTACAGATCATGTCAATGAAGGCTGTTCGACTTCTTGACGTCAAGGCTCATCCCTTTAGCATATAAGACAATATCTTCTGATCTAATCCATAATCCTAGTCTGACGCTTTGGCACTAGTACAGGAGAAAATTCAGCATTTTATCACGTGGTACTTCAAGTTCCAATACTCAATGATCTCGTCAGAAGCCTTAAAACGCACGAAACCACATGAATTAGTTCGCTAATCCAAAAGACAATAAAATCAGTTGTTAAAATAATTAAAAGCTAAGCAATGTACCTTGGCTAGAAGATGTAACCTAGTTAAGAAAATAAGTCATATAAAAAATATGCTAATAAGTTATAAATTGGTGCAATTCAATAAAAAGAGGGGGAAAAAAATTATGTTGAATGTTGAATTTATTGAAATGGAGTCGGGATACTTCCACCCATTTCCCCATCTACCCCATGCTCCTGGTCCAAGGAATTACCAAAACCTGAGACAGAACTTGAGTTCTGTAGTGTTTGTTCTGGACATAGGGAGCCAATTCCACCATATAGACCTATTTTTGACACAGAAGTTCCCAGTTTTAGAAATACGAGTAAGCTGGCGATATATTCCGACCGGTAATGAATCAATATAGACTGAAATGACTTGTTGGGATGGGAATGAGTACCTACTATTGCAATAAAACATCGCACAGAACCGCCAAATTCTCGCGTGCATTCTTTCAGACAGAAAGAGTCTAAATTATTCACTGGTTGAAGGACCACTGGGAATGTTTGCGGAGATTTCAATGAATGGTAGACTTCTTTAGAAAATTCGGTCTCATTCAATCAACTCGTGGATTAATACGGATGTTCGCGAGACCGCCATGTTTGAACTGGGCCCAATCATCTACGAAACAGCCGTCCAATCTCACGAACATAACATTTAGATTAACATAATAACTGGGAAAGAGGTGGGTGCGCTATTAGGAAGGCATTGCGGCGGCAAAAGAATAAGGGAGCTCCGGCCGTAGCGTATACACAAGAAGCAAACCTCGATATAATATGGAATGGCCGAGTATTGATTGATGGCTACTCATCTAGCTCTGGCTACCGACATTAGGACCGACGCATTTACATATTGCTAACTAATAACTGTGATCATATAGACAGATGTCGTCCAATGTAGGAGTGAACTCTGTATTGGCCTCTCCTTTCTCCCAATCACGCCTTTTAACTACTTCCTTTTTGTTTCCGACAACGAGAGCAAACTGGCCGTAGACTGATTACCAGTAAATCACTCATTGATGAGAAGTATTTCTTTTTCTATTACGATGCCGGCAACTGGCACCAGCTCGAGCGAGATTCCGGTGATGACTGCTCGTCGGGGAAATTAGATGTTTGGTTCGTGTTTCATTCTAAAGCGATGCTGGTGTGGGTGGGATGAAGAAAGGAAGGGTTCTTCTAAGAGTCGTCAAGAGAAATTAGTTGGTAAGGGTTTCTCCCTTATTCTTTGAGAAACGACTACTCTGCCTGAATGCGCTATTTGAATAATGTTTTAGAAGTTCCACAAGTCTTTACCTGTCATCCCAATCACCGAGCTTGCGGAGTAATTACTATTACTCTGCCCACTTCGACTCGTATTTTCATTTGGTTTATTATTCCTTATAATCAACTGATGTCCTAATCATGATGAGAACCTCTCCGATATGCTTTAATGTGACAGTTTGCGTTTCAACGTGTCTAGATCACATAACCAAACCAAAACCCAAAAGTCCGTCCGCGTCGACGCCATTTTGGTTGGTTATTCCTTGAATTTTTCTGGCGCGTCGTGTGGATGCTCCGTCCCGGCTCCGGCCGCCTCTGAGGTTTTCCTCAGAGGAATTCCTCTCCGGAAATCCTCAACGTGTACCCGGCCTTACCATTATGTACCTAGGGGTCACACTGCATCGAGAGTTGCAAATGGGAGCGCACGTGGGATCACTTTCATGACGTCAGGGGCGCATAAGCATTTCTGGGCCAGCTTGGGGTATTGCATACAAGGAGAGGCTCCGGTACTACAATCTGCAGAACTCTTTTCGAAAAGTCCGGTTAAATTTTTCTGTATTTACCAGTTTTTTGGTCTTCGTTGCTTGGCGTCAACGATTTAAGTTTGGCGATGCAGCGAAGAAGGGCGGTACCACCGCCAGGAACGATGCCTTCCTCAACAGCAGCTCTCGTCGCGTTCAGAGCGTCGTTGACGCGATCTTTCTTCTCGTTGACTTCCACCTGAAGACAAAAAAGGACGATAAATGAGCCAACTGTCACGAGGCGTGCTTACACCAGCATTGTTTAAGAACACTGTTAACAACAATAGCCCGAGCCAAGCAGAGTATGCCAACATTCAAACGCTTCAGCTTGCCCTGCAACTTGTCGGTAAACCCAGAAATCACCAAAGGTATTCGTGTTCATTGCGCGCCCTGTGTGAACGGCATAGGGATGTCCAAAGCTGAATGTGTTGTTTCACTGGTACCAATATCTCTCAGGAAAAATATTCAAAACCACCCCTTGATCGACCCTTTTGTCAATGTTTTCTGCTCAGACTTCTGTTGTCAGGAATGGTGAGGCTGATAAGGCCACTCTCAGAGGAAACTGAAGGAGTGGTATTTCCAGGTGATGACTGACCGTACAGTAAAACCACAACATCAAGGGATTTGATGTTCTTGCAGGTCAAATTACTGCTTACGCTCGGCTCAAGACCTGGCATCTTGTCAAGCAGAGGGGGAGTGATACTGGGGGGCTTCAAAAGGGCAAAGAGATCTCCCTGAGGAACCTACAGGTTGGCCAGGTGAGGAAAGGGGCAGGTTGGGCCACTTTCCAACGTGCAGGGCAATGGCAGGCTGTTGGGTGCCAGCCAGGTCTACGCCACAGCGCATAAAGAAGACACATTTGGTGCTGTAACAGCTAAAAACCACTCATTCAGCCCCTGATACTGGGGGGCTTCAAGAGGGCAAAGAGATCTCCCTGAGGAATCTATAGGTTGGCCAGGTGAGGAAAGGATATTGGGCTATTTTCTCCAACCCCTTCCCACAACTTTGGACACTTCTTTTCCATTGACTTGTGTGCTAAGACCGCTCTCAGAGCGATCACCACACATTTGTGGGAGCGTGATCAAATGCACGAGAACTACAGCTCGTTCCCAAATGTTTTCGTACGGTTGGTGATAAACGCGCTTTTAGCCATCATGAAAAGGGCATACCTCGCTGGAGCCTCCAACTTTGAGAACAGCAACACCAGACGCAAGCCGAGCCAACCTCTCTTGGAGTTTCTCCTTCTCGTATTCACTCGTCGTGTCGGCGATCTGTCCCCTGCAAATATTATGTCACAATCAATATCTCCACGTTGAAAGTAAATCAGTTTCAAATGGTACTGAACGGTATATAACTGAGGTAAATGTGGTTTGGAGGTTAATCGAGCAGGTTTTAATTTCAAGTTAGATCCACTCAAAACGGTCTCCAACCTGGCTAAAGCTGGGGACGAAATGGAGGTTTGGTTTCCAGGCACTAAACGCCATCATTCCAAGAGATAGGGTAGATCCAAGTAGTGACCTACTCATTGCTCCAAATACCCTGCGGACCTTACCTCAACTGGTCAGCTCGACGGTCGATGTCCTCTTTTTTGCCTTTTCCCTTAAGAAGCAGCGTGTCATCTTTGGTGATAACCACTTCACCGACGACGCCAAGATCGGTAGCTTGGACGTCTTCGAGTTTCAAATTGGTACCTTCATCTCCAAAGACGAGACCGCCTAAAAACATGTATAACAATAATTTGGTTGCTGGTAATGTATTGCGGCCTGTAACGTACGTTGGTTGCCACCAGGGAGAAGACATGCCAGGATTTTCACAAGCTTTCATCACCAACTTACCGGTAGCGATGGCCATATCCTGCAAAGTTGATTTCCTGTTATCACCAAAACCTGGCGCTTTAACGGCAGCCACTTGAAGACCAATTTTCAGCCTGTAACAAAAGCCAAATCAGTTTTGTTAAGTCAAATTTGAAGTAAGACGCTGCATATTCCTTTACAGGGCTTGGTCATTCCTCGGACCAGGAGCATAGTCTCATTCTAATCAATTCAGCGTCCAAAATTTAGTGGTAAATGATACCCCACACGCCTAGGTGCCCGAAAACACACTTTCAAAATAGGTAGGTAGGTACCCATTTGGACCCATAACCTCTTCAGGTGGGCGCCAATCGTTCTAGGAATCGTTCCTCTGGATTCAGTGTCCAAAATTTAGTCGAAATTGATACCCCACAACACCTAGATCGCCAAAAATCTCGAAAATCCATTTTTGGAGACAAAAATTTGACCCCTACCCTTCCCAAATTTGGTCCAATCGGCTGAAAAGGACCAACCAAAGCCAGAAACGGGGCCCTGACCAGAATTTCAGATTTTTAAAAAGTTTCCCTCTACTAAAAATGGCATGGACGGTGGACGGGTATTTGCATTTTTGGGCACAAAACACCCAGAACATTCACCAGGGAGTTCACCAGTACCACTGCCCTCGTTGCCCTCTATCGGGCAATTGTCCAGCCTCACCTGGAGTACGCTTCCGTCGTCTGGAGTCCATCATACGAATGCCATGTGGATCAGCTGAACAGGGTGTACCGTGCGTTCCTACGTTACCTGGCCTTCAAGCTTGGGGTTCGTCGGGAGGACATGGACTACGGTGCCATGGGCCGGCAGTTTCATCTGCTCAGCCCTTCTGCCCGCGGACATGTCCCTCATGCACGGCATCTTCTCTGGGCGCATTGATGCCCAATCTTTGCTAGCCCAGTTTGGCCTGCGGGTGCCCCGAGTAGGCCTGCGCTCCTGCGATCTCTTTGCTGTGCCATTCTCACCTACCAACTACATGCGTTCTCGTCCTCTCTGCCGACTTCCCAGAATGGCTAACCTGCTGTCGGCTAAGCATGACATCGACCTGCTCTCGAGCTTGTCCCATTCTTGTGTAATAAATAAATAAATGAATAAATAAAAACATTTTTGGGCAATTCGGAGAGGTTGACTTGATGCAACCAACCAAAACCGTGATAACACCATCGAGGAAACCCACCTGTTGACAACCAGAGTCGAGAGAGCTTCGCCGTCAATGTCTTCAGCGATAATAACGAGGGGTTTCCTTTTGCTGTTGGCCAACTCGAGAGCGGGAATGATGGACTGAACTGAAGAGATTTTCTTCTCGGAGAGCAACAATAAGCAGTCTTGGAATTCCACCTTGGCACCTGCAAAATGCATTTTTCATTATGAACATTCTCATTGAGGTTAGAAAAAGTCTTCACAATCAACTGGGACAGAAATGAAGGCGTTGGGAGAAAAAGATACGTTGGACGCGAGTCATGACAAGTGTCACCTGGTACAACTAGGACAAAATCAGGCTTTTCAAAGGTGACGAACCTTTGGCGGTGTTGATGAAGTAGGGAGAAATGTAACCACGGTCGAACTTCATCCCTTCAATCACTTCTAGTTCATCGTTAAGCGTTTTGCCGTCTTTGACAGTGATCACGCCTTCTTTGCCAACCTGCATTACACGTAAAACACATTTTTCTGCTCTTAGAGCCATTTCTTTGCCTGCTCAATGTCCAGAAAGTTACTAGAATTAAACACTCACTTTCTTCATAGCTTTGGAAATGAGATCTCCGATGGATTTGTCGCCATTTGCTGAGATTGTTGCCACTTGAGCGATCTCCTCGGGAGTTGTCACCGGTTTTGAAAGGGCGACAAGATGATCTTTGATGGCTTCAACTGCCAACATGACGCCTGCAAGGGATAAAAGGGTTAGGAAGACGCATATTCATTACACGGACAAATGTCCAAATCATTTTTCCCAATCACAACTTTTCAGATGCATAATTTGCAGAATGAGTCATTGAGGATGTCCAAATGGGTGGCTGAGAAGACTGAATCTTGTTGTAAATAAAATTGGTAGCAGTGAATGGGACATGAAATATGAGGTGCGTGGAAGTTGATTCCTTGCAAAAGAGTACGACAGTGTATCCAGGATTCCAATGATTCGTTGACTGGCAAGCTAACAATTGTGCAAGGATGTTGGCTGAGGGGAGTGAGGCCTCAAAGAGCAAGGGTGTTACCCAGACCAAAATCAGACCAGCTTACATCCTACCTATAAGCAAGGAAATCTAACCATCTCCACTGAATGTGTCGCAAATGATCAGATCCAGGATCCGGGCCTGGATTGCTTGAGGCTCCCACCCGAGAGAGAGGACCATCAGCTCATTGAGCCAGCATTGCTCCCCCTCCATCCATCTATTGGAGGGAGAGGGGGGCTGGTCAAGCCACTAATCGGATACTTACTGGCAGTACTCGCTTCAAGTGATCAGATGCAGGATCTGGATTGCGACAGGGCTCCCAGCGAGAGAGAGGACAATCATGGTCTGGTTCATGTACAGTCTTGAGGGGTGAAAGTTGATTGCTTGCAAAAGAGTACGACAGTGTATCCAGGATTCCAATGATTCGTTGACTGACAAGCTAACAATTGTGCAAGGGCGTTGGCTGAGGGGAATGAGGCCACAAAGAGCGAAGGTGGTAGCCAAATCAAAATCAGACCAGCTTACATCCTGCCTAAAAGCAACGAAATGTGAACATTTCCACTGAATGTGCTCCGTGTGATCAGATGCAGGATTTGGGCCTGGATTGCTTGAGGCTCCCACCCGAGACAGAGGACAATCAGCTCATAGAGCCAGCATTGCTTCCTCTCCATCCATCTATTGGAGGGGGGCCCTGGTCAAGCCACTATTTGGATACTTACTGCTGGTACTCGCTTCAAGTGATCAGATGCAGGATCTGGATTGCGACAGGGCTCCCAGCAAGAGAGAGGACAATCATGGTCTGGATCATGTACAGTCTTGAGGGGTGAAAGTTGATTGCTTGCAAAACAGTGTGACAGTGTATCCAGGATTCCAATGATTTGATGCCTGGCAACCAATCAATTGTGCAAGGACGTTGGCTGAGGGGAATTAGGCCACAAAGAGGTGGTAGCCAAATCAAAATCAGACCAACTCAAGTCCTGCCTAATAGCAAGGAAATGTGAACATTTCCACTGAATGTGCTTCGAATGATCAGATGCAGCATCTGGATCGGGATTGCGACAGGGCTTCCAGACGAGAGAGGACAATCAGCTTATAGAGCCAGCATTGCTCCCCCTCCATCCATCTATTGGAGGGGGAGGGGGGCTAGTCAAGCCGCTATTTGGATACTTACTGCCGGTACTCGCTTCAAGTGATCAGATGCAGGATCAGGAACGCAATCAATACCGATCCCAAAATGAATAGGGCCTTGCTTTACAGTATTACATGGTTCGGATTTGGAAATACCGATTCGAACTCCTAGAAGAATTGAAGAATTGATGGAGAACTCACCTCTTCTGATTTCAATGGGATTGGCGCCTTTGCTGATGTTTTCAAATCCTTCTTTGGCAATCGCTCGAGCTAGAACCTGTCAAAATACTACCAATTAGTTCAGTTTGCATCTTTCAAGCAAGTCTTATTACAATCTCATGTATTTTCAGAGCCAACGTTTCATCTTTGAATGGCCAAACAGAAGGTTCGTATCAGAACGCAGGAAAACCCCACGCCATCAACCAGTGGCTTCCGTTTGCAGGCCATTCGTCTGAGAATGGTTTAACAGGATCATCATCAAATACGTGCAGAACCAAGTTGAAGATTAGAATCAAAACTCAGGAGAACCCTGTCATCAACCAGGGGCTCCCTCTGGCAGGATTGATTAGGGTAGCGGAACATAGGCCTTCAGATCGTTCAATCTCCATCACTGAACAGTCAGAGTCCAGGACATTGGTATTATTGGAAGTTGATCATCATCAAGACCAGTGCAGCAGAGCTTCCTACAACTGCTGAACCTTCTTCAGCCTGCTGCAGCTGGACAGGCTGCCGTCAGGAGAAGAGGAGAAGGTTCCATGTTTAACTTTCCAAATTGACAATAGACGAGTTTTATTTGATTCCGACAAAAGAATGATTTTTTTGTCAACTAGGACATAAGTCATACTCACAGTGGCAGTTGTAGTTCCGTCGCCAGCCTCTTCGTTAGTGTTGTTGGCAACGTCTTGAACCAATTTGGCACCAATGTTTTGAAATTTGTCCTTCAATTCGATCCCTTTAGCGACGGTGACACCATCTTTGGTGATTTTGGGTGAACCCCACGACTGCTCCAAGATGACGTTACGACCCTGAGGAAAAAGGTGAACAAATTTAGAGGTGAGTTGGGGAATTATCCAATAGAAAGCTTGACACATTAGGAAGCCAGAAAGCTCAGATTGTCAATATCCATCACTGAACAGTCAGAGTCCAGGACATTGGTTGGATTATAAGACATCATCACGGCAAGTTTTTTCCACAAAATCACAAGCAATGGTCAATCAAAGCTTGGCAACTCTGTAACTCCATTTATAGGCCACCATAAGAGTAATTAACAATCATTACTGTGCCGAGACTTGCCCCCGAAAAAGCAACGGAAATGCTGATTGGGAACGCCTTAAGCCAGGGACAATTGATGTTGCATGCCAAATGAAATCCAAACCATGAAGATTTGGATGAATAGTTTGACATGCTTTAACAATAGCAATAACATACACAGGGTTGCTCAGAGAACCGGTTTTGGAGGCCACTCTGTATATAAGCAAACTACTTAGCAGATGGTCGGTTAAGGCTACAGGCTGACAATGCAGGGAAACACCTTGTTATCAAGCAATGGCTCCAAGCAGGAAATAGATTAGGGTAGCTGGACATAGGCCTTCAGATCATTAAATCTCCATCACTGAACAGTCAGAGTCCAGGACATTGGTATTATTGGAAGTTGATCATCATTTAGACCAGTTCAGAGGAGCTTCCTACAACTGCTGAACCTTCTTCAGCCTGCTGCAGCTGGAGAGGCTGCTGTCATAGGTATATAAGTCAGAAATTGTTCTCAGCAAACTTCAAATGACTTCGTATAGTTTGCCCTTCAGAATATTGCCTTTCTTGGCATGCTTGTCCTGCTATCCTGCATGCTTCGGGAAAATGAGAAAACAATGGTGCTGGCTGCCACTGCTCAGGAAGGCAGTAGACGAAATTCAACTCTGTTGCATTGGCAGGCAAATAAATGTTCCAAGACTTGCCCCCGAATGAGCAATGAGACTGCTGATTGGGAACACCTTAAGCCATGGAATTTATATTGCATGCCAACTAATCCAAACCATGACGAGGCATGGAACAATTCTTTGACATGCTTAAAAGTAAGATCATTTGGATCAACAATGCTCAAATGCTGTGCAGCGTCAAATGATGCTGAAGCTGCTGGTGATTCAAGCCACTAGCAAGAACTATCAGACTTATTGCGATCTCACGTATTTTCAGAGCCAACGTTTCATCTTTGAATGGCCAAACAGAAGGTTCGTATCAGAACGCAGGAAAACCCCACGCCATCAACCAGTGGCTTCCGTTTGCAGGTCATTCGTCTGAGAATGGTTTAACAGGATCATCATCAAATACGTGCAGAACCAAGTTGAAGGTTAGAATCAAAACGCAGGAGAACCATGTCATCAACCAGGGGCTGTCTCTGGCAGGATTGATTAGGGTAGCGGAACATAGGCCTTCAGATCGTTCAATCTCCATCACTGAACAGTCAGGGTCCAGGACATTGGTATTATTGGAAGTTGATCATCATCAAGACCAGTGCAGCAGAGCTTCCAACAACTGCTGAACATTCTTCAGCCTGCTGCAGCTGGTCAGGCTGCCGTTGAGAGAAGAAAGATAAAAGGCAGCCAACAGATTGTGTAATCTTCATGATCAGAGTCCAGAACCTGGCAGGAGTTTGGAATGGATTGCCAGGCCCCAGTGCAGTACAAACAATGCTGAAGTTGCTGTGCTTCAAGCAACTGGCAAAAACGTCTCATGTATTTTCAGAGCCAACTTTTCATCATTGAATGACCAAACAGAAGGTTCGTATCAGAACGCAGGAAAACCCCACGCCATCAACCAGTGGCTTCCGTTTGCAGGTCATTCGTCTGAGAATGGTTTAACAGGATCATCATCAAATGCATGAGATACCAATGTTCACAGATCAAGAAGCTGATTCAATGCCTCAGCTTCAAAAAATTGTTAATGTCAGAAGTCAAAGCAAAATGATGCAAACAAACACCATTGCAGAACCAAACTTCCTGTTTGGATATTTGCACAGTTAATTGCCCTCAATTGTATGGACATCACAAAGGAGGTGGTAAGATGTGCATAGAGGGTGACCATTAGACATAATTCCAAATTTCAAAAACTGTTGGAGCAACATTAACTTGTGTCTGGGTAAATCTGTAGGGTCCAGGGTGGATCGCCATATTGCCTGGTAGAATAATTCGATATATCGATAGTGACATTGCAATACTTTCGATATTTACTGATATCTTCTTTCAATATTTCTTTTAATTGTATCGATACTAGCCGGATATTAATCGATATTTTCTAAAATCCAAAAGGCAATGATGACAATACCGTAGTTTCAATGGAAATGAAGTTATAAAATTAGGAATAATATGGCTAACCTAAATTACTGTTGTTGGACAGATTTGGATCCTCTGGGCCTCACTATCAGGTAATCGATATATCGAACCTGACATATTGAATCTTATCAGGCAATATGGCGACCCACTCATGACACTCCAAATTAGCTGCATGCAATATTGATCAGGTACACAAATAACAGCAACAACAACATCATACAAGCTGTTCAGGTTATAAATGTGAGAACGGCAGTTTGATCTACTGAACAAACTGCCATTCTGTTTGTTATCTGCACGGTTTATTGTCCTCAAACGTACGGCATTGACAAATGAGGTGGTAAGACGTGCGATGACGAATGTTTTGCTGCAATTGAAGTTACCTTTGGACCCATGGTGACAGCGACGGCGTCAGCTAAAACGTCAACGCCTTGAAGCATCAGAGCTCGCACTTCAGGACCAAATCGAATGTCTTTGGCGTAATTTCGAGTCAAACTCCTCACGACTCCAGAACTTCTGGCAATGTTGCTGAGACGATACATCTGTAACAGGGTGAAGAGAGTCAACGGGAGGCTTTGGAGGAGTAAAATTGACAGGTTTATTGGGAATTTGCTGCGTTTGGTGGATGTCCAATTCAACCAATACGTTTTGCTTGCTTGCTGAAGTCGTTGTATGCCTTGCCAATCTCAGAAGACACATGTAGCTCAATTGAGCATTGGCCAGGACACTGGAAATGTTCCTTTGGCTAAACCCAAGAATATGGACTGTTGTCGCGTTATCAACTGATAGCAATGATATCGCTCATACGGTCGATAATCGATAATCGAAAGTTTTTGTTGTTGCCTCCTTTTTGTCTCCTCCTGCTATCTTCAGTCACTTCACTTCAGTCGGTGTACATTTTCCCTCCATCCTTCCTTGTGCATGTCCACTGTTCCTGCGAGCGTATTACCTCTCTGAATATATTTGGAGGAGAACGAAATGTGAAAGTCATGATCTGATGAGGGAATTTCTCAAGATGGCGGGAGTGAGAGGCTTAGTGAAGCTAAATAATTTCCAAAAGATTCAATTTCAATTTTTTCATTACATTCACTTCTTCCAATAATTATTCAATTTACATTTTACGCCAAAAGTACGAGGTAAGTTTATTTCAATTTATTTATTTTATTTTAATTAAGTATTTTTCCTCCTTTTTTATAAAAAGAAATATGGCCGACAGGGATAAATAGTTCTCGTATATATCGATAGTGCATATCGACAGAGCGTACTATCGATATCAGCTGATAACGCGACAATGGTCCATATTCTTGGGTTTTACCGTTCCTTTTATCACTCTACAACAGCCAAGCCGAGGCAACCTCCTTTCAAGGATTTACAAATCCACAATACTTTGAAGCCCCTGCAGCCCGTCAGCAGCGCCAATTTATTAACAACAGAAGTTTAGTAAAAAGCCGGTTCTTACGGCTCAAAGACACAAGTTTTTCGCCTTTCACTCATGCCTATTGATAAGATAACGTCACTTGGCAGAGCTGGAGAAGGAAGTTCGATAAGACAGCGTTTATATAACGGCTATTCACCACAAGGGAACGCCATTTTCGCCCTAAACGGCAACTACAACAAAATTTCTCCAATTTGAACGCACAAATGAACCAAATTTCAACTTTTTGGAAGAATTGAATAGCTTAGGAGTCGACATAAGAGATGGAATTTCTCATAAAATGTCCAAAATTTGGAGTTAGATTTCGACAATATTTTTCATCAAATTTTCGATAGGACACGGGGTGAAAACGCTCATTTTGGTATTCACGGTCGAAATACATCCTCTATTATTCATTATTATCACTACTATTTAGCAATGGATGGGCCATAGAGTGCATTTTGGTTCAGAATGCAGGTGCTAAGTCAATAGCGCAACCTGGTGAACGCCCATGTCAACCCACAAAGTGGATAAAAATACTGAATCTCTAGGTACAGGTGCAACCTACAAAACGCTTTTGAAGTTGTATGATAAGATTTAAAAGCTAAGATCAAAGTTATGATTGAAATACGTCGAAACTTGGATTTTCTGAAGAATCAGAAAACGTGAATAGTATTCCAGAGAGAATGATGAAATCATCAACCATTTTGCTACACAATTGACGTCGCTTAGGTGCATTTTTCTTAACCAAAAACGTCGTAGTTAAACAAAATTTGGGAAAATTCGACGACTAAAACGACTCAAAAGGTCCGAACACGTTTTATAAGTGGCCCCCGGTCAACATAGCCTAAAATAGAGCCGGTCTCACGCATAAATCGTGTTGGGTTGCGTAAGATACTTACTATTTCTTAATAGAAGAATTTTTTTCGATTTGAAAATATAAAAAGCTATTATTCGGAGACGTTACAACGACGAGAAAATATTAGAAGAAATTCATTATAAAGAAAATTAGAATTTTTTCGCCGAGTCACACGCGACATCAAAGACCGGCATTGAAACGATGAAATTCTCATTTTTACTCACCTTTGTAGTTTTCTTTGTTGAGAAAAAGTCAATCAATTGCAATTCCGAACTAACGGAAATTGGAACACGTGAAGAAATAGCCGAAAAATTCGGGTACGAAGCGAACAACGTGGGGAAAAATGAAAATCGGAACGCACACGAAGCGCCGAAAGAGAGAGATCGCGACGAAATGGAAGATCACGAGGACAAGGGCCAACAACCTGAGAAAAAAAAATTTCGGTCCACTGCCGTCAATATCAGCTGATGTTCATATGGGAAAAAATCACTTTACGCGACATTTAAACGAAATTCATTCGTTTAAAAATTACTCGAGTATTTTTTATACGAAATAAATTTAATAATATTGGTTTTTTTGTAAATTTTATAAAAGTCTGGAACGTTCCAGAACTCCCCGTCTTCTGAGGGGTATCCTCCATACAGTAGAGATGAGAGAGATTCAAATTTTGGCGGAAAAAAAAATATGAGCATACTAAGCTAAATGAAAGCTCTATTAGTCACAATGTGACTTAAAATGTGTCAAATCGCGTTTTATTTTGTTTTGATGACAGAAAAAACACCACATTGCAATACTAGAACAATATTTTCTCACTTACAAGTCATTTTTGATGTTTTAGGGTCGCTTATGCTCTAAAGGTCGCTTGTTTACAATTTCATTTCTCTTCGCCCTAAACCCATTCGGTGTACCTCTAACATCTTCAAATATTTTTTTCGTATAACTTCAAAAATTTTAGATTTCCCCAATAATTCTTTTAATACATTAAAAATGCAAAAACGCACATGTGTATTTTCACACCATGTGGGGAAAGTTCCAGACTTCTCCCCACCCAGCGGCCATTTTTGGTCATTTCTCGACGTTCTTCGTTCGATCGGTGCCGTTCCTTGCAATTTGAAGTTAATTTCGTGGAAATTCTCGAGTCGGCTTCCACTTTTGTCACAGTTTCGTTTCAAAGTTACAGTAAATCTAGTCTACAGCGTTAAAAATGGTAAGTTGAGTAACTTTTAGGGCAACAATGGTGCGATTCTACGGCGTACGATTGCGTCATTTTTTCTCATTGATAAAAAGCAAGTCTTTTTTGGGTACGATCGGCGATTTTCCGGTAATACTCTTTAGATATGAGAGAGACGTATCTAAATTTAATTCCTGAACCCCAATTTTGCGTAATTATGAGTCGATATTGTGTTATCAATGACGCAATCGCAATAAGTTGAGACTCAGACTTGGTGAAGAACGTGGGTCTAGCCTCTATCATATCTGTACTTACCAACATTTTCGAAATTATCTCCGAATACCAATCGAAACTCAATTGCTATTCGTGTGGTTTCAAGTAGGATCTTATTCGAACGCCCTTCTTAGAATGTCTCAGAATGGACATGCACCGAAGGAAGACAAATATGAACCAAATCTGACACAAAATACTGAAATTTTTGAAATGCCCATTTACTTAGTGGCTATGAGCCTTTCTTCACCAAAAACGGGACTAATAGCACAGTTCAACCCTTATTTGTCTCTTGTTCGATGTTGGGGACGCTTAAATGAGGAATGTAGGCTAATTTTAACTCAGACCGAAGGTCCTATAGTGATGAATCAGCAACGAAATGGCTGAAAGAGTGGTTGGTGTTGTTTTTAGTTGTTGTAGCACCAAATGTGTCTTCTTTATGCGCTGTGGCGTAGACCTGGCTGACACCCAACAGCCTGCCATTGCCCTGTAGGTTGGAAAATGGCCCAACCTACCCTTATCCTCGCCTGGCCAACCTGTAGGTTCCTCAGGGAGATCTCTTTGCCCTTATGAAGCCCTCCAGTATCAGGGGCTGAATGAGTGGTTTTTAGCTGTTATACCACCAAATGTTTCTTCTTTATGTGCTGTGGCGTAGACCTGGCTGGCACCCAACAGCCTGCCATTGGCCTGCACGTTGGAAAATGGCCCAACCTACCCTTATCCTCGCCTGGCCAACCTGTAGGTTCATCAGGGAGATCTCTTTGCCCTCAAGAAGCCCCCCAGTATCAGGGGCTGAATGAGTGGTTTTTAGCTGTTACAGCACCAAATCTGTCTTCTTTATGCGCTGTGGCGTGGACCTGGCTGGCACCCAACAGCCTGCCATTGCCCTGCACGTTGGAAAATGGCCCAACCTACCTCTTTCCTCGCCTGGCCAACCTGTAGGTTCCTCAGGGAGATCCCTTTGCCTTGTTGAAGCCCCCCAGAGTACCATTCCTGCCTCTGCTTGACCATATGCATCCCTATTTCACGCCAGTTCACCCTTTAATGACACATTTCATGATTATTCTCCCGTTTCAGGCCCGAGCCGTTCAAGCGATCAAGAAATTGATGCCCATGTTCGACCGCGTTCTCGTCCTGAGAGCCGAACCTGTCACGAAAACCGCCAGCGGAATTGTCATACCGGAAAAATCCCAGGGCAAAGTCCTCCACGGAACGGTCATCGCCGTTGGACCCGGATCCAGGAATAGCGTAAGTTGAATTGAAGAGCGAACTAACCGGATGTTGATAGAAATCAGTAGTTTTCTTTTAATTTGGAGGTTTATGGAAGCCCAAGACTCCGATACTGCTCAAAATTACTGTATTTTACTAGTTTATCGGCCAACAATTGAATCTTGAGAAAGTTTTCTTGAAGACAAATTGTGATATGCAGCAAAAACTACATTATTTGAACATTTTCGACCCTGAAATATCTTAAAACCCGTCCAGAATCAAGTAAATTTTGGATTTTGAGGACATTTTCTTGAAGAGGAATCTGCCTAGAAATAAAAAATGGCGCGATTCTGAACAGGAAACTCGTAAATTCTTCCTTCAAATTCCTTAACATTAGTCATTTTGTACGATAACCTTACTTAATTGGCAATTTATGTGAAAATAACTGGTAAATAAAGTGAGATAAGTTGTACTTTGGATCAGAAATAGCGCAAATGGCACAAACAGCGTACAAAATAGTGACCATGCGGATGTAAGAGTAACTTCTTTATTCTAAATAGGAACCCCAATTCGTTATTGTAATTTTTTTTCTTTTTTAACTGCATTTCCTTTACCTCTACAAACCTATGATAGTTTATGTGCAAACTCGAGCTAAAAAAGATGCTTTTTTCTCCCAAAATGTACGAATTTTGGTATTTTTCTGGTTATTTCTTCCAAAAATTGAATCATGAGAACGTTTTCTTGAAGGAAAATTGTGATATGCTGCAAAAAAATGCATCATTTGACACATTTTAACCTTAAACCATCGTAATACCCCTTCAAAATCAAGTAAATTTTGGATTTTGGGGGAATTTTTTTGGAAGAGTAATTGATCTACAACTGAAACTTGACAAGATTCTGAACCAAATACACGTAAATTCTTCCTGAAAATCCTTTAAAATTGGTCATTTTGTACGATAATCTTCCCTTATTGGCAATTTGTGTGAAATTCGCTGTTGAATTAAATAAGATAAGTTGGACTTTGAAGCAGAAATAGCGCAAATGGCAAAAACAATGTACAAAATTGTGATTTTTGTTGTTTTTTAACCAAACAAAAAACTTTTTGGATAAAATGTTGAGGAAATTCATTAAAAATCCAATTTAATTACAAGGGCAAACGCTCATATATGTTTGTATAACTTCAATAGTTGACAAATCATGCTACAGGTGGTTATTTGAAGTATTTTATGGAATTTTTCAATGAGTGTGGTCATTGAGGATGTCTTTGAGTCGCTGATAAAACTGAATCCTACGTGAATACGTTGAAAAATTCCGAATATTGAGCGTAAAATGATTTCATGTGACACTGACTGAAGGGGCTTCAAAATGTTAATTCGATAATTTTCTTATAAATAACGCGTTAGTTGAAGTAAAAATATCTTTTTGAAGTGAGGCCTTGAAAGAGGTCGTTTTCCTTCTGAAGTCAACCAGTTGAATTGACTCTCGTCAAAAGGATATCTTTTATATGACGTTACGTAATTCCAAGGCGTCACAACTGGTCGATTATGTCATTTACGGTCGTATTCATCGAGAAGGGCGTCATAGTTTGAATGAACCAGATTATAATGATATAACATACGTATTTTGTTTAATAACCGCCTTTTTTCCGTCAATTTAACAATTTCAAAAATGTGTTCAGGCGAATTGATTTGAAAAAGAGAAAGCGCTTGAATGAACAAACGATAAGTTCGCCCAACTATGGCAGTTGTGGTCATTTTATCAGCAAAGTCGGCTACTCAAGATAAGAACTTTTCATTTTTAAGGTGCGCTGGAGTGAAAAGGGCCTTCAACAACTTGTCAAGATAGGACTCAGCGCTACCTTCTACCATTTATTGCTGAAGTTCTCTTGATTGAACATGCATTCATTATCACCTTCAAGGAGTTCAATGTGAAGAAATTATAGAGCCAAATGTTAACAGAACTGGTTCCTTAAATTTAATCCCATCTATTTAGTATTTGGCTGACTTCAATCGCCTAATACAACTTGTCCATTGACATCAATCTTAGTTACTACTTGGCTATTGACCACATATTTCAGTTAAAACTCCCCTAATGAACTTAATTTCACATTACGCCTTGGATGGTGATCTTGATCTCCAATAACAACTTGTACTTGTGTATTGACTTTAATCTCTGGTTACAACTTGGCTGTATGACCTCAATCTTCAGTTATAATTTGTCTATTGACTTG
>CM033999.1:5051069-5268570 GCA_019603395.1 Cyrtorhinus lividipennis | reverse complement strand
GCCCCCTTCAATGAGCGATAATGCCTTTCCAATTGGTTCCAGAATCTTTGTGCTGCCCAAATCCTCACCGTGAGTTGTAACATCCTTTACAATTATGCATTTTTGGCATAAACGATCAATGTTAGAACACAAATCCTTCACCATAAAACCCATATCTGTTGCACACCAGTTCCAAAGGGTATGTTTAAATTTTTTTATCTTCACATCATGAAAATTTGAATGCAGACATTCAATAACAGCATCTCTGATCTCACAATTGGGATTGGGCAGGAGAACTTTGGGAGTTTTCTGCTTGGTGCGAAAAATAATGCCCTGATAAACCACATGACCTTTACACTGATTCCTGTCAATGTTCATCAACAACTTCCTACACTTCGGGGACTTAGATTGAAACTCTATGATCTTTGGGCTAATTTTATGCAAAACCTTATAAGCAGTTTCCAATTGTAACTCTTGATTTGTATTATCTTCCATGGCTGAGGAACTCTCAATTGACTGAATGTTCTTGTCTGGTGAGCAAATGTTACTGCCATCTGCTTCTTGAGTTTGGGTAACCTGTGGATCAGGGTTGCTCATTCTCCTGTTTTCATTCTCATAAGCATCCTCAACGTCTTCAATTGGTAGGTTCCAAAATGACTGGTCCAAAAATTCAACCAATTGATCCAAGGTCCAATCTGGGTATCGATGAATAAATGCTGTGACCACTGCTTGGCGTACTTCAGGCTCATTTGGTACTACAATCAACAAAGCTGAGTCTTCCAAAGTGGGGTTTTTAACTTTACAGTATAATCCATGTTTGATAGCATATTCACAATTATACACTGTAGATTTTTCCTTCATTTCTTTCATCTTATCATTCAAATCACTCTGACCTTGATACAATTTCATTTTTTCAGCAATAAATTGAATTTTTTGGATATTGGGAATATCCATTTTTTTGGGTTTATGGTAAGATGGAACAGCTTTTTGGGGCTTTCCACTCATCACAGGAGGAGCGCTCAGTGTCACAAGGTTTGAAGGGCAAGGTGATGGCCCCCCTTGTGGACGTCCAGGTGGGAAGCCGCGCAAAGCCAGGAGGTGGGCCGCAAAGTTGACCAGGTATTAGTCCGCGAGGTGGAACAGAAGAAGATCCATGATAAAGACCGGGCGGTAGCCCCATGAAATTGGGTGGGGGCCCATGAGGGTGACCGGATGGAGGCCCATGCGGAAGACCAAGAGGGGGCCCATGAGAGTGACTGTGTGGAGGCCCAAGCGGATGACCAGGAGGAGGACCATGTGGAGGTCCAAGTGGATGACCAAGGGGAGGCCTGTGCATTAGACCGAGAGGTGGGCCATGCAGGACACCTGGCGGTGGTCCTTGAATAATACCGGGTGGTGGCCCATGCATATGGCCTGGCATTGGACCCATCATTGGGTTTAGTCCCATTACAGGCTGAGCTCCTAGAACATGAACATCAGGTATCATTTGAAGAGGCTCCATTTCAGGAATAACTTGACCTGGAGGAACGCCTAAATTCTTGGATGCCAAGGCATATTCCATTGCTGCACCAGCAAGCTCTTTGTAAGAATCGGATTGCAAATCACTCATTTTCATTGTTTCTGAAAATATATGCTCACTTATTGGAGCAGGTACAGGGACTGGTGCAGGAGTAGTTGAAGTTTGCTGAACTGGCACTGCAGATTCCATAGGCTCCTGATTCAGACCAAGCATTACTTTTAATTTCCTGGCTGTTTCACGAAGGTCGTCTTGTAATTTTTTGATTTCAGCTGTCTCATCATCAGTTCCTCTTATTTTCGCCGCTGTTTGTTGAAATTTTTCTTGCAATTGTTTAATCTCCAACTCATTTTTGTCTTTTATGTGCTCAGCATTTTTTTTCAAGTTCTCAAATTCTGCTTTCTTTTTATCTATTGGCTTAGTTATTCCGTCAGGCAACTTTTTCTCCCCAAAACTAGGCACTGGCTTTTTTATTGAAAATGCTATAGGTCCTCCCCTTCTAACCTTGGTGTCTTCAAGCCTACTACTAAGGCGGACATCGCTCAGAGTTTTGTTTTTCTCGCTTGGATTAGCTTTCAGTTTTTCAGCGAAGCTCTTAAGGTCCTCTGATTTCTTTTTAGCAGAGTCAAAAGTTCTGTGGCTTCTGCTAGCATGCTCCTTGCGGGTGTCCATTCGATCTCTAGATGACCTGCGCCTCCTGTCTAGAGAACTCTTCCTTTCTCGATCTCTAGATTTGTTGCGCCATCTGTCGGGACTACGAGGACGTGAGCGGGACGGTTCACGGCTTTTTGAACGTTTAGTCCTGCTACTGGTAGGTCCAATCTTGCTTGATGTTTGAGGTTCTCTGAGTGGACGATCTTGACCGAGTCTACCTTGTTTGGTCGAGGAATCTGATGAAATAGAAGATCTACTGTCTCTGTAGGCAATGGATCGCTCTGAATGACGATCTAAATTCACTGCCTGTACAGTACTAGCTCGAGGTTGTTCATTAACATCCTCATCTAAATTGGGTTTGAGGAATCCACCTCTAACCACTTTGGGTTGGGTGACGAGACCTCGCGATTTTTCAGCATGTACTATTTCGACTCTCTCGCAATGAGCAGATGCTGGTCCTGGTCCAGCGGTTTTGTAGGGCAAGGACAGTTTTCTGGACTCATTCCCTGGTTTGTTGAGCATTTTCCCATGGTTTTCCTTCTTTTGAAGAATTTCGCTATCGTCAAACAACAACCATGCATCATCTGGATTGCCGTTAAAGTCTAGAAGGGGATAAGAATTGAGTACAGATTTGGAATTTATGTAAATAAACTCAGATCCTGACGAGTCTGGGAAGAATGATCCTTCTCCCTTCAGTCGGTGATTGTAAATCTGCATCAGTTTCTCTTCGCATCTGTCAAGAATGGATTTGGTCTTCGTCACTCTGCTTCCAGTACCTGAAATGAAAGCAATATGAAAGAAACTTTTTCTTTCTAGTCAACTTAAAGGGCATTGACTACTATAATATAATTCTTAAGTAGTTTGTAAACAGATAATATTGTGAGAGGCTAAAAATAAATCACAAAGTATTAGAATATGTTTGAATTGTTTTGATTCGTGATAGTTGAACCAATAGGCAGGTAAAGAGGACAGTACCTATCCCCAAAGAACTGGAAGTCTCGCCGACATTGTTTTTGTGGCATTGAAACTCTCAGGAGTCACCTAAGAAGTTGGCTTGGCAGAGGAACCAAAACTAACTCTACCTTTTTGAGACCTCAGAAAAGTAGCAGTTCTGTCGCTCATGAGCGGGAGTACAAGCATCTTCAAACTGATGACCGCTAGACATCACCTGCGATGCAGGATTGAAGTTTACCTGAAATACACACGTTCCCTAACCAAATTGGAACACTGCCCATAAACTTAGTGGACAGCAATTGTCGAATTAGATTAACAGATTACCTATGGAAGGTATAGCGTCAGGCAGACGAAGGGAGCGATCCAAGCTCTAATGGGGGAAGTGACCCTGACAGAAGAGTCCTCTTAAAAGGCATCCAATGGATTGATAGCAGCACATTGCTCTCACAAAGCACTCACAACCCATTGGTGGCCAACAGACGCTTCATACAGGGCTCACAACCTTTGAGCCATTACACTCGAAGAAAACACAACGCTCTGTGTACGTTTTTATTTGGAAGACATATTACATTAACCATGCACCGGCTTCGAAAGCTGTAAATAAATAGAAACGTCGAAATATAATCATAGGCGGGCTAAAACTAAACATCGATGCTGGATACCTTCAATGAGACGTGAAACTGGCTGATTCGATGGTTCGAGGCGCAGGTATAGCACAAGAAAATCAAACTAGGTGGCTCAATTCAGAATCATGCCATGAACTCCACAGAACATTGCTACATCTTCACGTCGTACAAAAAGTTTTTTTCGGGAATTGATCATACGAATACTATCAGGTATTGGACGAACGTAGACAAGTATCAAACACAAGACACTGGTGGGCAATTTAGAAGTTCAGGACGGGGCTTTGGCTGCGGCGAACAATGACTCAAGTTTCAGTCAAATCAAATTTGATGGTTTGTACAGAGAGGGATGAGAATGTCCTCATTTTTAAACTCTTCCTGGCCAAGCAATGTACGTCAAATCAGGTTTGAAAAAGTTTAGCAATGCAGGTCAAGCTTTAAACTCCAACCGGCCAAATCCTGACAAAAATCCTGTCTACTTTCACGTTATAGTTGTCTCAGTTCAAGTTGAACCAAAGTCCAAAGTCTAACTACCTACACGCAAAAGACCTCACCTTGAAGTTCATTTTTGTTTTATGGCTATTCATACAAACCCTTGTTGGCGCATGGCTTTCAACCAAACTCAGTTGCATCATTTGTCATTCAGTTCATCACATTTAAAGCTAGATCAAGCATGTTTGCTTTCAAGTTTGCAATTTGTCTAGAAATAATAAAGCTGCAAATGGCTATGGTCGATTATTCCTTGGAGCAGGAGTATGGGGTATCCAGTGAGTGTCAGGCTCATTCCTAATGATTCAGCATCTAACATTTAATGAAGAATGGTACCCCACATGCCTAGTTCCCAAAAAGTCCCAAAAATCTTGTTTCAAAAAACATTTTTATCCATACCCTGCCTAAATTTGGTCCATTTGTCTGAAATGTTTCAAGCACTTGCTAGAGCCAGAAAGAGGTCCCTGACCAAAAGTTTAGGTTTTACAATTTTCACCAAAAATGGCGTAAGGACATTTCAGTTTTGGGTAAAAATTTAGAATCTGGGGCCGTGATACCAACAATAATTGCTATATCAATACCAGTAACAATCGAATGATAAGGGTGATAAGAACAATGACGTCAAATAATGGTCACCTCCCAAAACAATGACGTCATTCTTGATCCTACCTAAGTCGATAGTACCTGTAGACTTATCAGCAGCCACAGCTGCCGACACCAGAATTTAAACTTCAACCCGGTTTTGTGATCTGTGATCATCAATCGCAAATTGTCAAATTTTGGGGTCAATCAAAGAGGTTGACTACTGGCATGATAACACGGGAAATATCCAAGGAATAACCAACCAAATTGGTGTTTCATTAGCAAGTTCCATCAGATAAGCAGCAATTCAGCAAGGTTTTCAGCGTTAACTATTCAACTCAAACCTTATTTTTGTTTCAAATGAGTTTTGTTTTGATGAAAGCGATGCAAAAGTGAGTTATTAATTACTCGGATCATAGTTTCAGACAAGGCAGCTTTTGGTGCAATATACAACACCCATAAAACATCATTTTCTCTGCTTCATTTTAATCAGAGGGTTCTTAAAAACTGCAAGAAATTTGGGATACGTAGACACTGAACGTTACGCACTGTGATACAAGGAGGGACAAGCATGAGCGGAACTCTTACCAGTTACCATGTGTGATGGGAACAGGCAATGTTTTCATGACTCTTCAGTTTTTGATTCTCAAGTGTTCATTAATAAAAAGCCACTCATAGGAAATTTCGACGGGTAATGCAGCGTGGCTGAAGAGAGGGTTGCAGGTGTTGTGGCGCTATCACAGCCTCACCCTTCGATGTAATTTTGCAGCGGTGTTGGTTGCTTTGAGATCATGCCCAGAATTAAGTACATTATCTGTTGTTCAAAGCCTCGTAAATAGAGATGGGTGGTTCTGTATCAATCTGGTACATGGTATCAGGTACCGAAAAGTAGCTCGGGCTCTTGAATGTTACAAGCCAAAAGTATCAATAATTCCAGTCCCAAGTTCCTCAACCGTTCCTGGTTCCTAAAAACGGTGCAAATTCAGTCACAGGGGTTGGTTATTCCTCGGACCAGAAGCATGGAGACTCATTTAAATCGATTCAGAGTCCAAAATTTAGTGGAAAATGGTACCCCACACGCCTAGGGACCGGAAATCTCGAAAACCAACCTCCGAAATAGGTAGATAGATACCCATTTTGACCCATAACCTCTTCCAGTGGGCGCCAATTGCTCTGAGAGCTGTCTCATTGGATTCAGCGTCCTAAATTCAAGGAATAACCAACCAAAATAAGCTCATTTCTTTTCTAATCAACTTCATAGACTGCCATCTGTCTTGGGGTTGAGCCAGGCTGATCAGGTAATTCAATTTTACTAGCTTTTATCAGTTTTAAAAATTTACAGATGGACAAGGGGGCAAATTCAAGAAGAAATATTTTTTAGCCCGTTCGTCAAGTTATGTTGTGTGACGTAAAGGCCACAGTTTTGAGGCCTCAATGTTTGTCAAATTCTTTTCAAAATCTTTTTTGCACTCTTGGAAATAGAAACACAATTCTCTCCAGATACCAGAAATCACAAAAACCCACATTCAAAATAGATTATGACCCATAACCTCTTCATGTGGTGACCAATCGTTCCGGGACCCGTTTCATTGGATTCATCGTCCAAAATTCTGTCCTAGATCCATAAAATCCATTTTTCGAATAACACATGTTGACGCCTCCCCCACTCCACAAATTTGGTTCGATCGTGCTACAAAGTTTTGAGGACCAACTAAAGCCAAAAATGGGTCCCTGACCAAATTTTCAGCTTTTTAGAAATTTTTTTATAACCAAAATCGTCCAAAATTTTTAGGCCGAATTGGAAAGATTGACTTTTTGCATGAAAACAGGTTGATTATTCTAGGAATAATTGCTTTATTCAAGGAATAACCAACCAAAATGAACAAAGAGTGAAAATCATTTTGAAAAAATAACGTTCTTGTTTGGGGTCAAATTTCTTACATTGGAAAATTCCCCATTCGACTTGTAAATGCTACATTACCCAGAAAAGCTGTTCGTTGCTGATTACTAATTATGAAACACTTTTGTACAGATATTTCTTGATGTGAACGAGGCAAATGGACGCTGTTCAAGTAAATTTTGACGCACAAGAGGAATATTGAATGGATGGAGGGGTTGTAGAAAGAGCATCAATCTTTTTAAAATCATATATTACCAGTAAATTTGCTTCATCGTACTGCAATACTATTAATTGTAGCCATTTTTAAATTTAATTCGACCTTTTCCAAAATGAATTCGCCCTTTTACAAAATGAATTCGTCTTACGTTAAGCGGTACCAAATCGAAGGCGATTAAACTAGATGATATGTAGGTATAATTTATTTGTAAAATTATTTATAATTTTGTACTAATTTTGTAATGCATATGCTTTTCTTCATGCCTAGAGCCTTTGCATTGAGGAAAAACCATCATCACCTTAAACCTTTTGTTCTGGTAAACTTTTTGTTCCTACAAACTTATACTAAATTTCTTGTGCCTTTCTGTAAATTTAATAGCTTATTTCTTGCGACTGCGTTAATTAAACTTTGTTCATTTATGTCCAATTGCATGTACGTCATTATTAAGTGTGCAAACCAAATCAATAAATTATTACGAATTTTTCAAAAAAAAGGTACCTGCCTTACGTTTGGTTGCCTTCAAGATTTGGTTCAGATTTTATGTAGACGAATTCATTTTGTAAAAAGACTAATTATTCACCATCCTCATCAGGCAAAGAAACTATAACTGATGATGTAGCATGTGAAATATCTGTCAGAGGTAAACAAAATGATGATGAAAATAAAGATGGACCTGCTGAGCTGAGCCTTTCTGATCCTGTTGCTAATTTAGGAAACAAATTTAAGGTGGAATCTGAAGAAAATATGTGTCCAGTGACTGGAGCGGAGGTCATTGATGATGCAATGAAAAGTGGCAAAGAGCTGATGCAAGAAAAGGATGAAATATTGGATGAGCAAATGCTGAAATATGAGGGCACCACAGTCAAAAAAGAAATTCAAGTAGGGGCTGTTGTCAGTGATCCAGCAACTGACAATTCCTGCCATGCAAATGAAACACAGACAGCTTTTGTCAAAGAAGAATCATTAGTAGGAATTGAAGGTCAAGATTTAGAGTTGACATCCATGTCAGAAGCTGTAGCAGAGGCTCATGAAACTGAAGGGCAAAAGGAAGAACTACCCAAAGCATTGGGTGAAGAGGTGACTTCTCCCCTTATGAAACAAGCTGAGACTACTTCTGATCCAGATTTCAAAGTAAAAATAGAGAATGTTCACAATACTGACAAATTCCTAGAAAAGAGCAAATTACTGGAACCAGAAGCTGCTTGTTCAAAGGTTGAAGAATTTGAGAAGATTGAAGAAGTGCCGTCTGAATTTTCAAATAATGAGCCAAGCAACGATACTCTGGGAACAGATACTGAACCTGATGTGGGCCAACTCTCTGAAGAAATTACAGATGAACCAGTAGGAGAGACACAGAAAGACATCTTAGAGATTGTGGAGAGTTCTAGAGCTGATGAGGAGACAGAGGTTCATGTAGGTGATACATCTAGTTTAGATGTCCAGAATTTGTTAGGATTTGAGGAAACGGATCCACTTGAAAAGCTTGATTCTCAGAAATCTGGAGTGGTGGCTGAATTTGTCCTGCTATCAACCAAGGAGGAAAACCTTGTGGATATTGAGCAAAAAGCCGTTGATTGTATCTCCTCTGAAGGAAATGATGATCAAATCCAAAACATTGCCACTATGGAAGAAATGCCCATCAAGGTCCAAATTCTTGCTGAGAAGAATGTCCAGGAAGATAAAAAAAACCCTTCAGCTGGCATTTTAGATTTGCCATTGAAAGTTGAGAAACAGCTGGAAAGTGATATTCTAGTGCCAAGTGTGGACCTACAAACTGTCCTGTCAGAACAAACGGGACTTGAGCTCACTGAAGGGGCTGAACCCATTGCATTAGACAACTCAATCACAGAAACAAGTCAGTCAATCAATGAGGAGGTTCTAATTGAATGCTCAATGACTGATCTAAGAAACACTGAGGTTCAAGCAGATTTCAAGGTTGAAGATGGCAATGAAGAAGAACCCTCTGTAGGTGCATCGGAAACCCAATTAAACCAAATCAACCAGGAGTGTGGAGTAAAACCTTTAGTCCCTGGTGGGTCAGAAATTCATGCTGAGAATGATACACCAACAGTTGAGGAGAAACTCTTTTCAGTTGAAGATACTGTGAGTCAGCCTTTGGTCAATGAGGGGACTAAGGAAGATCATTTGAGGGATGCTCAAGCTACTCCTGTAGAAGAAATCTCTGATGGAGTGAAGGAAGACTCAGTGGGGGAGCAAGGATGTTTCTCTGGAATGCATGATAAGGTGACAATGGAGATTGCAACGACTGACTATGAGAATAATTCTGATGAGACAAGAAAAGATCCAGTGGAGTCCAAGGTTGAAGACACCAATAATGATGATGAACCATCTGAAAATGAATTGGAAACCAAATCACACCAAATTAACAAAGAAACTCCAATTGTCACTGCTGAGTTGGGAATTCCAGCAGAGGAAGATACACTAACAGGACAGGAGGAAAAACTAGTTTCAACTCAAGATATAGTAAGTCAGCCATTGGTGCTGCAGTCAAATCAGCATCTGAAGGATGCTTTGGAAAACCAAGAAGTCAGCATATGTGCCTTGAATAGAGGAATGTCAAAATCCCCAATGGATGAGTGGACTAACGAAGAAAACTTGACAGATTCTGATGCTCATGCAATTTCAAAAGATGATATTGCCAAGGGAACAAAAATAGCTCAAGACTCAACCAAAGAGAGCGGATGTACTTCTAAAATGGAAGATGCTGAGGGAAAATATGGCTCAGCTTCATCTGAGGAAATGGCTGTTGACATGCCAAATACTCCAGAAGGGCAATCAAGAGATGCTACTGATGATGTTCCAACCAGCCAATCTCCAGGAGTTCTCAGGGAATCACAAGATAAAGGAATAAATCTTGATGCCGTAGGACCCCCATCCTCAAATGAAACAGTTCCCACCAAGCCTATAGCAGATTGCATGATAGACCCTACATGTGATATTCCTTCAGAATTAGTGTTGACTGAAAATGCCGCATTGCCTGTTATGTCTATCACCAATTTTGATGCAGATTGTGATGATGACAATCAGAGGAATAGAACTGGAAATATTGAAGGGACTGTAAATGCTGTTGTGAATGAAAGTGAATCTAGAGAAGATGCTGCTAATGAGACCACTACTGTTTTTGAAGAATCTACCCTTGCTTGTGAGTCTGATAACTGTAACATTCAAAGTGCTTCAACCAAGAATGAGATGGAGGCAGCAGAATTGATTACCCAACAAGATACATCTGTAGGAGTGAGTCAAATTATTCAGCCTTTGGAATCTACTGTTGATCATATTCCCACCATTAATGTGGAGGAAACTGTGGCCCTCCCAGGCCCAAGCACACCCACTGATCATCCAGCATTAATCGAAGAATCTACAACAAAGGCAACTAGTTTTGCACAGGAATCTGCAATCGCAGAAGAGCAAGTGACACTCAAAAATGAAACTGATGTAGTTGCTCTAACACATGACAAAACAGCTCACAAACCACCAATGATTCAGTCTTTGCCAAAGAAGAAGTTTCAATCCCTCCAAGAATTGATTTTGTCCAATGAGGAAGAAAGTGTATACCAAGAGCCTGATTTTGTCAAGTTCCTCAACTGTGACCGTTTATTGTTCTTTTTTGAGCGCCTTAGAGAAATACAGCAATCAACGACCATTTTATTACCAGTGATCAATAAAATGAAGTCATCTACATACAGCCATTCAGACTGTTTTGTGATGAAGGATGGATTGCTTGGTAAACGAACAAATGACAACTCAGTAGACCTATTTATTGTCCTGTCAAAAAGTACTCTCACATACAAAGAAATTGTATCTGCCTTGAGTGAAGAGTATCCGGACCTTGAATTCAGTGAGTTTATGTCACTAATTGATTCGTCCTTTTCATATGTCACTCCAGCTGAAATTGCTGCCCTCTCAGAATCACTTGATACAAAAAAAATATGCTGCAAGTATCAGCAATTCTTGAATAAATGCCAGATTGTTAACTGGGATGCTCTCCACCCACTCCACTTTTATCTAGTTAGCGCTCAAAAGCTAAGTGAGAAACTTCAAACACTGAGGCAGACATTACTAATGAACAATGGAATAAGTGAGACACATTGCTTGAAGCATGATCTGGTGTGTTCCCTATATGAAGGCATTTACAATTGGAAAGTGGTTGCCCCTGAAGGATACAATGCTCAGTTTTGGTATGTTATGAAAATTTTACATTCAAAATTCCAATACAAGTCACTTGATGAAATGAAACAGTTTTTGCTGAAGACGTTTGCAGACATCAGTTTGGAGAAGTATGATTTTACAAAAATATTTTCCTGCTCTGTAATAGAAAAAGCAAAACAGAAAATTCACAAAAAATTACCAGCCTTATCAACACTTCCTTCGCAAATACTGTTCAAAATGAGGCAACTACAGATGTCTTCCAGTATGTTCAGTGCTCAAATTAATCTGCTGACCAAAGGTGAATCTAGGGCTGGTGGCAGGTATGTTTTAGGAAACAATCTTCTGTGCAAAGCAGTTGTTATAGAAGATGATACTGTTTACCGAGCCGTTATACCTACTTCATGCATCAAAGAACTGATTATTGTGCTTCATTTGCACTATCATCGCAAATCACTGGACGACTTCTTCAAATTTGTACAAGATTTCTTACTTGTGAGCAGAGAGAGTTGTGAAGAGGTTTTTCAAGATTGTGATCTTTGTAGAGATTCTCAAGGAAAACCCAGCCTAGAGCAAACAGCCCTCAAAAACAAACCATCAAAGGAAAGTTGTAAGCCAAGTACTGAAAAGCCAGACAATGACAAAACCAGCTGTACTTCATCTAAGGTGCTAAAGGAGAGAAGAGAAAGTCCATCATGTAAAGGTAGC
Source organism: Cyrtorhinus lividipennis (assembly GCA_019603395.1). NCBI lineage: Eukaryota > Metazoa > Arthropoda > Insecta > Hemiptera > Miridae > Cyrtorhinus > Cyrtorhinus lividipennis. The sequence goes on along the minus strand of CM033999.1, from coordinate 5,256,781 downwards.
CAAGATAGTACTAATCAAAGATCCTCAGGCGAGGGTAGTATGTCCAAGTCCAAGAAAGCCAAGAACTTGAATTCAGATAGCAAATTAAAAAACATTAAAGTGTCCTCCAGACTGCGTGAAGCAATTAAAAAAGAGTTTGGTTCTGTTACTTACGAAAAGCTTGTAGACTCAATGTACAACATTCGCCATGTTCTTGATGAAGTGAGTAAATGGCAGATGGAATCCAAAGTGTACTTGCCAATAATAAAGAAAGTAAGCAATAAGAGTGTGAACAGAAAAGACAAGCATCTTCTATTTGAAAATGTACTTTTTGAGACAAGTGTAAAGAACCACTTCAAAATTGCATTGAAGGAGTATCCAAACATTAATTACAAATTGATAACCAAATTCCATGCTCGCCATCATGATTGGAATCAGAAGAAATTATTGGACTTCATTAACACCAACTTTGATACCACAGTTACAAAAGAGGAGGTGAGCTCAACTATCAACGTGTTCTGTAATTCTTGCAAAAAGGAAATTTCTTCCAGCTTACCAAAAATACAAAAGAAAGCAGGATCATCGATCGACTCAGAGTTAGCAGATTTCTACAGCTCAATTAAGACATCAAGTAAAACAGCTAAGGGAGAAGCAAAGGATGAGATTGAACCAAAGAAAAGGAGAATTGGAAAACCAAAAGAAGATGTCCCAACAACTCAGCTCCTCTCTATCCTGGCAAAGTTACCAAATTCCATTATTGACAACATTTACCAGACTCAATTGGAGAATTTCCATACAGAAATGGCATTAGTGAAAAATGATCCTCAGGAATTAGCCTCCAAGTATACACTCTTGATGTCTTTACTTTGCAAGATTGTCAAAGTTAAAAATGAGTATGCTTGGCGTGTGATGATACCCCACCAAGCGCTCCCAGATTTGATGAGTCTTATGCATTTTAAATTCTACCACGAGTTGGCTAAGACCGAATTTGTAAACTTGGCTCAGAATTTCACTCTTGTTTCTGATGATATCCTTGAAGAGGTTTTTTCAAAGTGCAAGAAATGTCAACAGCAAGCCCGAAAGGAGGAAGTAGAGACAACTAATATCCCCTCAGTGGATCCTGAAGGGCTCAAGAGCTATTTGAAGGCCATCATGGAAATAATCCCTGATATTGAAAAAATTCAGAGTGATAGTAAAGAACTTTCCAACATAATTTCCCAAGCGCAAAACTCCAATGATAAAATGTGGAAAGATTGGATGCTTTATAAAAATGTGCTCTTTTGCTTGACAAAATCAAAACAAAACAAAATTTGTTGGAAAATTGCAATACCCGCTGAGCCAGGCAATCTGAAATTATTGGTGAAAATTCTTCACTCTCAGTATCATGACTTGAATATAGAATCATTCCATTATCGGTTATCATTTTTTGCAGTTGAAAGCATCTCACAAAAGAGATTGAAAGAGATGATTTCTGAAATTTGTCCAGATTGTAAAATGTGTGGTTCTTCGGACAAGTTGTATCCTCCAGGCTGCCAAGATGGAGATGAGTCAACTAAGGCAAAAGAGAGAATCTTCCTAGAACTAGAAAATCGTTTGACGATACTTACCAACATTATCCCAATGATCAAAGCGTGGCAGTTGGAGTGTGAGGAGCTAAAAGGGCTTTTTGAGACAGTTCAAAAAGAGCAGACGCCAGGTTACTTGATTTATCAGGAAATCCTTTTCAAAACTGATGGAGGTGCGGCTACTCCAAAACTTTGCCTTGGTAAACCTTCTCCTAAGATCAGAGATACAATCATTGAATGCGTCCATTCTCGTTTCAACTGTGTGACTTTCAAGAAGTTTAAGAAGATACTTAACAGCTGGTTCACATCAACTCAGGACAGTTTTTTTATTGGGCTGCGTTCTCATGTTGATCGATTGTGTGTAACAGCTGGTAGCTCAAAAGGGACGAGTGGAACTCCTGCCACTGGAAATCCAACAGGAGTGCTTCTGTTGGAGAAAATATGTGATCAAGTGATCGAAGAAAACAGCAGAAGCCCAGCAGCTCTTAGTCCTAATTTACCTGTAGACTCTCCTATAGTTGGTCTCAGTAAAGAGAGTTCAGGCAGAAAGCGAAATGTGGCTACCCGGGGTCGGAAAAGTAGAGTGGATATGTGTCGAGTGGTACTTAAAAGATTGAAATTGCCCAGTGAAGATGTTGTATTAAGAAGTGAAGATTCATCATGTGAATCTCCAGCACCGAAGAAAGCTCGAGCGCTTGATTTTTGTTCAAGCCCACAGGACAGCATGTATTTTGGGAAGGAAAAAGTGCGGAGGATAAGGAAAGATCAATTGGACGAAGATTCCAATTCTGGCACTGATGAGCTTACAGGCTCAAAAGTGGAAGAGTCAGAAAACTCCAGGAGTGAACCCCTGGGTCTTGTTGACCTAGAAGGCCAAAGTGCCTGTGAAGAGTCTAGTAGCTCACAACAGAATGTACAAACCGAAGAAGAAGTTGAAGGGATCAAGACTGGGTTGCAGGAATATGAAGATGACACGCAATCGTCCTCAGTTGCTGTTGCAAAAGATAGCCTTGATGAGACTTCTGCAAATGAAAAGGAACCAGAAGGCCAGGAGGGGTCATTGAATTCAACAAGCCCAGGTGTTGCATCAGTAGAGAATCCTGTCAGTGAAGCCAAGGCAAATCCTAGTAAATTGACTACAGCAACAGCCAAAGTTGTCAGAAAGCGAGGTCGCCCACCCACTGCAAAGCACACCAATGAGCAAAGAGACCCTTCACCTGATGGCCCTGTCCACAAACAGCAATGTAAGTCTCCACTTGGAGAACTAGGAATTGAAAACAAATCCACAATTGATTTGAACGAAACCACTCTTCAAGACCCAGCCAGTTCTTCTGATGTACCCACCCTAGTTACACCTTCCAAAAAAAGGGGTCGCTCAAAAAAAATAGTGTCATCAGAACTTTGCTACGACTCCTCCGATTCTGAGGATGACAGAAAAGTCTCCATTCAACAGAAATCTCTAACTGAAACTCCTATCAAGAAGCCAAGTGGAATGAAGAAGAAAAAGGAGCTTGAGAGAGTGCTTAAAGATATTCATGAAAACCTCCGTGCAGAAGAATCCAGTGACGAATCCTCTCCTACAACAGATGACCCAGAGGGATACTTGGTTCAACAAATAGAAAAGTTGCTGAATTGTGGTAGTCTGTCACAGAAAGAAGAAAACAAAGTAACTTCGCCAGAAGTACCTCTTTTGCCAGACTCACCTGAACCTACCAAAGTCATTGATCAACCAGATGAAAAAATGAGTTCTGATGCTTGAATTGCAGCTGCAAGGTCCATAATATATTTCAGATTGGCCCTTTGTACATATTCACACCATTATGCTATCACCTAAATCTGTTCCAAATCACCCCAATCCCCCCATCATTCAACAATCAGATAGTTATTTTGAATAAGTTCACGTTTTGTCAAGTTTACTCAATGAATATTGACCTTGAATTTCTGAAAATTAATATTGGCTGGAACTGATTCAATGTTTGTCACATATTGTTTTTATTTCTATTACTTGTAAATAATACATTAGAGATTAACTTTGAAAAAAATTGTGTTTTTTTCTAGCTCCTTTACTCTGATTCCGTGTTTGCCTAGTTTTTATTCAGTTGGTGTTTTTTCAAAACAAGGTGCAAGGAAAGGGTTGGGGTAGGGGGGGGGGGGGGTGCAGGTTGGTGCTTTAAGGAAAAGTGTGATAAGAAGGGGGAGAAGGTTCTTTTTGTGCTGGAGGAGAGTGTGGCAGAGCAAGCACTATCTCCCAGCAGATAAGTCCTCCAAAGAAGTGGGCATATAGCTGTATATTCTCCTTTACACAGTGATAGTTCACTGGCATTGCAGGTGAAGCTGTTTACAGGGTAAGGGGAAGTTCTGAAACTAGAGAGAGTCATTTGGTTTCCACAATGACAATGGTAGTTGTCATACAATGGTGAAGATGTGAAGATTGAGGAACATGGTGCAAGCCCAGTGAATCATGTCATGACAGTTGACACTATATAGGGTAACCCCCAAAACAGCCCCCCCTTGCTAAAATCGAATAAACATTAATGAAAATTTGATTCCTTGACCATTTTTTTTAATGCTCAAAACCAAAGTTGCGCAATGCAACCCAAAATTGTCAAATAGTGGATGATGATGGACTGTTTGTTGTTCAATATTACATCTCCATTACAACAGCAGGCTAAGAGAACACGGGAATAAACCCAAAATCGCTCTCCAAAAATTTAGGGCAGTGCTGTACAAAGGGACAACATCTTTGAAATGCCATACTTCCTGCAACTCTAGTGTCATGATAGCAAAAGTATGAATATCCTTGTTATGAATTGAGTGCTTGCAGATGATTGAACATCAAGTTCTTATGCAAATTGTGTTTGGTCTCAGCTGTATTGCCTCTACTGTGTTTTCTCAGTCATGTTCAGATGAAACTCTTCAGGACAACGCCTAAATCATGCAAGTGCACCTTTCAGTATCTACTTTTTCATAAAACGTTCTTCTGTTAAAGAAGTCATTGAGGAAACTCATGCTTTTCTGCACATTTCATTTTCAGATGTGCTTGGAAATATTACATTTTTCTTATGATTTATGTTTAGTTGTGGGATAATTTTACAAGGGTTGAACTGGTTGAGCTTCAAAAGCTCTGGCCAGATTGTTTCTTTTTCAGATGAAGACATGGTCCTGTGAAATTGCATAGGTAAGGCTCTTATTAGGTAAGCCAAATATGTGCTATGAGCACCAGCCTACCTGGATGACAATATGAGGAGCATGATATTTTTTTAGCCTGCATCTGTCTCTAATGACTAATCACCAGTTTCCAAATGTGAGTGCCAACATAATTCTACACACCTGACCTTTCTGCAAGTAAGTAATCTAATTACAAACATATCAACAGGCAAGTGACCTTAGCCCATTTCTGAAATACTATTGTTCATTGCACGCATTATATTGATTTGTCATCACAATAGCAGAATTTATATTCTATAGAGGCAATCTCTAGAGGCTTTCAGCCGGCTGAAAGGGTGATACTCTCTATAATCTTTTCTCAAGCTCCAACATATTTGATCCTACTGATGGACGTCCAGCATTGAGTGAACACATGCAACAAAATTTTACATACAAACCCGTTTGGTCATGTGTATCTGCAAAAATTGAAATTCTGGGACCTTGCACAGTTCACAAAAGGCAATAAAACTGCCCACTAATGAATCTTTATGCTATATCTGACTTTAGTTTTTAGTTAACATTTCTTGAATGATCAACCTGTTTTTAGTATCTGTTCACATTTCAAATAAAGATGAGTACTTATGCTCATTCAAAGCAAATTGTGTTATTATTATTTTTTTTTTATTTAACATCAAGGTTCAGGATTGTTGAATATAAATGTCATTAGACATTTGAATCCTCCTTCACGTGGATGCTTCACAAACGTCATTCTATCTTTTCATAGAATTCTTGAGGTCGATACATTTGTTTGTGCTTTTCAAATGTGTACGGCTTGCTGACCAGTGGTTTCCCCCCAGCGCGCTGATGCGCGGGAAGGTAAATTATATTTTGACTGACGATTTGATTAATCGATCGGTGGAATTCCTCGTTGTCCAACATTGGAAGGTGGTTGCTGTTGACATTGAAGAAATGCTCGATCATATCGGCCATTTTCATTTTAAGTTGTGGATAGTTTCTGAAGAGTTCTTCAAGGACGGGGAGCTCCTCCAATGCCACCTATATGAGACAAATGACGCTCAGTACTTCATAATTAATACTGTCATGCGCTCATTGCATCCCCGTATTTAAAAAAAAAAAAAAAAAAGTTGGAGTGTTAACAATTCCGGGATTTGTACCAAGTACCATGGGACAGTTATCCTATTGTATGTACCAGTAAAAATAATAAAGAGGTATCAAAGCAATATTGATGTTATCGCGCCTGATTAAGTCATGTTTAACCTAGTACCTGTCAAATATTATTTGATTCAACCACTTGATACCATGATATCTGCTTATCAAGGCTGGTTCAATTCATAGACAAGACTACACAGAATGCACTTCCCCCCAATTTGCAGCAATCCCAGTGGCTGTCCACCTAAGTAACGCAGATGTTGTCGCCAGAATGTCTGGTATGGTATTCTTCAGTTGTCTTATGTACGGATTTTCTGTAGGCTGATCTGTTTGTGTAGGCATTGCACCTTTTTGTGTTCTCAATTAAGATCCTTGGAATGGTGATACAATCTAAATGGTTAGTAGGATGGTTCTGCCGTATTGGTTATGAAAAGAACACACAGGAACTTAGTTATAGAAACAAATTACAAATGCACGTAGAAGAAGAAAAATGCATCATCAAAATATTATACCAAAATTACAAAAATATTGGTTAGTGATTGATCAAAATTGTTATTCATGATTTGACAAGGTGCCTGCCCGACACTCTGATGTGATAGTCAGTTCAGATTGATAACCCAGTCAGCAAAACTAAAAATTGGCAAAGGAAACTTATGGTTTCCAAACAAAACAGTTCACTTGAAGCAGAAACACTCATGGTTTCGAGTCAAAAGGTTTGTCTTGAAACAATTTGAAAAAAAAAAACATGGTGGAGGATGGTGACAAGACTGATCAGATGCTAATAGATGATTAGTCCCAATTTTTGTTGCACCCCTGCAGTGCTGCTAGCAATGGCTGCAACATCACTACAAACAAGGAGGGTTGTTTGGTTGTTTGTTGTGAACCAGCCTGGCAAAACAAGCCCACTGTTTGTAGTGATGGTGAACAGACACTGCTAGCAGCCATGCAAGGGTGCACAGAAATTAGGACCAACCAATCATCAGTCTTGTCCTGAGTAGTATTCACTGCCATGTTGTTTTTCAGACTGTTTCAAGACTGATGTTTTGAATCATAATTGCACAAGATTCACTGCTGTAAGTGAGCTATTTGTTTGGAAATCTTGATCAATATTATTGACCTTTGCTGACTGTGTAGTTATCAATCTGAACCAGCTTGATAACAAATCATGTGGTCATCTATAATTTAGTTACATGTACTTTGTTTCTGGTAATGTTACTTTTGTTCTTGCTCATTACCATATATGCTCTTCTTATAACCAATCCAGCAGAACCATTTACATTGTATTACCATTCCAAGGATCTCAATTGGGAACAGAAGATGACAAAATGTCTACAAAAACAGATCAGCCCACAAAAAATAGGTACATAAGAAAACTGAAGAATATTGTAGGCCACAGACATTTTGGCAGCAACATACATAAAGAGGACAGCAACACTGGGATCACTGGAAACCCAAGGGAAAATAATAAACTTGTGTATACCTTCTATTTGAGTGTATTTGGGGCCGTTTATGCCACTCATCTACATAATGTACTTCTTTGGCTTTTGGCCAGGGTTGCCAACACCTCTAACCCCTCAAAATCTGTTACCTGAATACTGAAATTCAGGTACATTTTCTGGAAGTTTTTCATGATATATGTCACCTTAATCTAGAATTTCCATTCAATTGACCCAACATACTAGTAGGGCAAAACTACTCTTTTTGGCAAGCCTTGTCAACCTTCATATATTTTTTTAATAAACCAAATTTGTGGGAGTTGGTTCAATAAATGATTTTCTGCATAATAACTCGGTTATCATGCTTGAGATCAATCTCTTCGTTCTGCCTGATGGTCTGATTTGGATTCCAAAACGTCCATTCATTGATTTTGATGGCTTAGTTGTTGTTAGACAATTTGCAGCCCAACCGCTCCAAACGGAGAAGGGGTTGTGTGAAAATATTTGGTACATCGGAACGTTTTTGAGACTTTTGAAGATGTAGGCGTGTGGGGCATCATTTTCCGCTGAACTTGGAGCGTGAATGGATCGAGATAGTGGTGATAAATTAGGAAATGCGGATGGGGCGAGCATTGAAGAAGTGATTCGTGTTAATTGTAGAACACTTTATTGATGGAATCGTCCTCTAAAGTTAATTATTAAATGATATTCATTCAAAATCCTGTGTGGGAGCAAGTTGCCCATCATCCAAGTTGCAGGTAAGTGAATTACGAATAATAATGATTAAAATATGATAAAACCATTGGTTTGTTAGAATTTCTTAGACTCTAAACTGTGACAAGTAGCATAAAAAAAAACTTTACTTTGTTCCAATTTCTTCGTTTCACTGCCTCAGCAATGAGGTCGGCAAATGTTTTGTCGCTTTTCAGAAGCTGAAATCATTTGAATATGCGTATATATTAATGAAAAATCGTCGGGTAAGTTCGACCCCGCCATAATTCATATTAGGTAATCATTTTTCTGTTTGCTGGCCTCAAGAGTAGGCTGTTGAAGTGGCGCCTGCTAAGACAGCGGGAGGAATTGGAACTAACAACACCTTTCGCTTAGGCATCTGTTGGCGTGAACTACATCCATCCTGGTCAATTCAAACGATTGGCACAGGTTGCTGAATCAGCACAACCTCAAAAATGAACAAATTCAGTCGTTTGAGGTTTCAAAATGTTAATTGGAACTTACAGTAGAGAACTGTCGTGTTACTTACGGAGTTTTTTACGGTACATACCTACATGATGATGTATATTTCTATAACAACTATTTGGGTATGAATCACCCCATCAAGCAATACTTTGAGGGACAATTTGGGGGAAACAAGGCAAGAAAATCGTATTCTGGCTCGTCTGTTCTCTAGATATCTCACAGATTTAGTGCAGGATTTGAGGAGTTATTATGTACCAGAACTAAATTGATTTTATAGGGGTGGAAAGCAATATGGCGGAATGTCTGCTTAAAACCAAAGCACACGCACAATGCACCAACTGTTCTTTCTAGTAAATTATTTGTAAACTTCTTGTACTTGTACTTTCCTCACTTTTGCGTAGAAAAGTCTTTCCATTCTCTCCATGAGTTGGTCAAATTTGTCGTGATAAAAAATGTAAGCCCACGGTTCTTTGAAGTACTCGTATAAGTCTGTAATGACGTGACTCTTGTATCGGAGCAAAAGATTATTCAATGCTCGTTCATGTTTTCCGTATAGTTGAACCAAGTTGTTGGCGTCTATGGGCTATTAGAGAAAATGAAAAATTTCCTTACTCAGCTCATTTTGCAGCACTGATTTGAACGGGGAGGAGGACAGACTTACTATGGACGACAAACACAGTATGTCGATGACATAGTTTTGGTCATTGAGGATTATCTTGAAATAGTCGTGTTCGTCAGAGTTTTCACGGTTGTTGGCGTTTCCAGTCACTATAATACTTCCCTTGGAATAGACAGAAGGTATCATCATTTAATGCCCACAAAGTTATATTTATAGTTATATTTTGAATTTACCTACTAGGTACTGCACAGATTGGAAACAGAGATATATTAATTGTGGTCCTACAGACGGATTCTATAATTGTTCCCTCGTGTGGGCTTCAAGATTTGTAAACCATAATGGTACCAATAAAACAACCTTGTGCGTATTATCACTTACAAAGTCAAGTTGATTGATGAGGACTTCCAAGGGCACGACAGGCCCAGGGCGATGGACGATAAGCAGGTGTCTGTCTCCTGGCATGTGACATCGGGTGACAATGGGTTTTTTAAAGTCAATTATGTCTTGTGCCACAGCCTTCTCTTTGTTAGATAATCCAGGAATTATTCGGTTGGTTCGCTCTGCCACCTATCGTATTTGGAAGGAAAATTGCAGGCGCAAGATGAGACATGTTACAACGCTTTGCCGGAAGAGTTATGGTATTTCATGCAGGGAAAGAATATTATATTGTATCTGTGTGATTAACCTCTTCATTTACAACACCGCACGGTGCCCTACCCTCCAGAGAGTGTTGGCACAAATTATATATAGAGATACAAACTCAAAAAGTCGGTTTCTACATCTCATTTGCAACAAAAAGTGTCTTTTAGATTTTTTTTTATCAACTAAAAATCCTACATATTTCACTATCAAGATTTTTTTCGTGTTTTCAATTTTGTCTGAGTAAAACGGCTTTAACTACTTTCAATTACAATACAAAATAAGAGTTGAGGAATACCGTTGGAAAGAGCGTTGAATTTCCTACTTTTTCTGATATCAAAATCCGATTGTTTTATTTGTGCTGAATGGTGAAAAAAATGGGCAATGTTCAAATTTGAAGATTTCTTAAAAATCAACCTTTTTTAGGAGGTTTTTGAGCTATCAGAACAGGAGAATCAGAGAGAACTTGTCCAGAATCTTAGCTATCCAAAGGTATAACGAAAAAATCTGTTTTAAGGAACGATTTGGAAGAAAATGGTGTTTTAATGCGAAAAATGTGGGTTTTCAGGTACTAATCCTGGTTCTTCAATAAAATCCGGCTTTCTTCCTGAAAACGAGTTCGATATAGCAATAATTTATTCTTTTTTATTATTATTTTTTTTTTATTGCTGAGTCGAGTGGTGGCACTCCCGTGTGTCCTCGAGGAGATTCTTTTTACCAATCAGGACAGAAGAAGAAAACGCTGCAAATTTTTTCATAGGGGTTGGTTATTCTTCGGACCAGGAGCATGGAGATTCCTTCCAATCGATTTAGCGTCCAAAATTTAGTCAAAAATGATACCCCACACGCCTAGGTACCAGAAATCTCGAAAACATACTCAAAATAGGTAGATAGATACCCATTTTGAATCATAATCTCTTCCGGTGGGCGCCAATCGTTCTGGGATCCATCCGATTGGATTCGGCGTCCAAAATTTAGTCGAAAAAGATACCCTACACGCCTAGATCGCCGAAAATCTCGAAAATCCATTAAAAAACTCATTTTGACACCTATCTCCCAAATTTACCGCTCTTTCCAACGGTATCCTCAACTCTTATCCTATATAGTTTGTTAATCAATGGAGTCAAAGCTGTTTTACTGAAACAAGGTCGAAAACACGAAAAAATCATGAAAGTGAAAAAAATAGAATTTTTAGTCAAGAAAAAATATTTGTTCAAATTTTTAGGGCACTTTTTGTTGTCCCATAATTTGTGCAGACACTCTATACTCACCTATGCAAAAATTATCAACCTGTTTGTCCTGAATTTGCAAGTATTGCTAAAAGTACCCGTGGTGCTTGATGCTTACCTCTTCTCCTATTTCTGACGAGTTGTAATGTTTGTGAAAGTAATGATCTGCGAAATATTTCTTCTTGTACCTCGTGCCGGGCCCCGCAGCGTAAATGTAGGGATCATTTGTTCGAAAGTCCGCATCAATCACTAGATCTCCATCATACACCAAATTAGAGTCCAAGTACGCTTGAAACAACATGAAGGTTGATCACAATTTGGATATTTTCAACTTCCAAAATCCATATCAGTTCTGTCCCAAATCTGACAGTATGACATTTTAACAAGGCACAAAGTACATGGACGATTACCAAGCATAGTCTCCAAGCCAGTAGCTTTGGGTGAAAAAGAAAATAGAGCGATGCATTTCAGTGACGCCATCCTGGATTCAGATTCAAAATGCGCCTTAGTTATTAGTTGTGACGCTTCATTGTAATCCCAACTTACGAAGTTGTAGTAAAAATAATGAGAAATTCCGATGTCAAACAGTTGTCTTCGTACGGCTTTGTACACCTGCAGACGTAAAATTACGTAATTATTATATATTAGCTAGACTACACTGGTTTTGGTGACGTTGTATATACAGGGTGTCCTACGAGTTGTTCCCCCTCTCCTAAGAAAATGGATAAAAACAAACAATTTATTTAAAATAATCTTCATATTTTTGCAAGGATCTCAAATATTATATTGCGCGCTGATCATGCGCAAGTGTTACTAAAAATGAGTACTTCGAAAAATGGATTCCTGGGGATATAGGCGTGTAGGGTATCATTTCGACTAAATTTTGGACGTGGAATCCAATGAGACGGGTCCCGGGACGATTGGTGCCCACCGGAAGAGTTTATGGGTCAAATGGGTATCTACCCATTTTGAATATGTGTTTTCGAGATTTATGGTACTTAGGCGTGTGGGGTATCATTCACCACTAAATTATGGACTCTGAATCCAATATGATGGATCCCGGGACGATTAGCACCCACCGGAAGAGTTTATGGGTCAAAATGGTTATCTATCTACCTAGTTTGAACGTCGGTTTATGAGATTTCTGCTACCTAGGCGCGTGGGGTATCATTTTTCTCTAAATTTTGAACGCTGAATCGATAAATATGAGTCTCCATGCTCCTGGTTTGAGGAACAAGCAACCTCTGTGAAGAATTTGCAGCGTTTTTTTTTTCACGCTGAATCACGTGGTGCTATCGATTCAATTTTGGCGGAATAATGACCAAAATCCGTTTACTTCGCCCCTTTTTTTTTTGGCTCCTGTTTATGATTTTAACAGGGATTAATTTTGGAGGTCTGATCAAAAAATGTGAAAAATAAAAAAGAAGATTATTCTTAAAAAACTTCCAAATTGATAACATTCTATGAGCTAACACGCGCTATAAAGATGATGTTTTTCAAGCGAAATAAACAATGTTGGTCATTATTCCGCAAAAATTGAGTCGAATCAAGAAACAAATAGCATCACGTGAATCAGCGTTAAGAAACAATGAAAAGTCATGTGCCATACTTTCACCATCATCCACTATTTAACAATAATTTTAGGGTTGCGCAACTAAGCAAGCTCGCTGAACTAGTTGCGCGCAATAAAAAAAAAAAAAAAAAAAATGCGAATTACTTCACAGGGTTGGTAATTTCTGGAAGAGGAGCATGGACTCATTCCAATCGATTCAGCGTCCAACATTTAGTGGAAAATGATACCCCACACGTCTAAACAGTCGAAAATATAAAAAAAAAATGGGCAAACAGTGAGTGTAGCGTGTCCCGGACCCATTCCAATCGATTCAGAGTCCAGAATTTAGTGGAAAATGATACCCCACACTCCTAGGAACCCGAAATCTCGAAAACCCACTCATGAAATGGGTATATAGATACCCATTTTGACCCTTAACCTCTTCCGGTAGGAGCCGATCGTTCCTGTTCCCATCTCATTGGATTCAGCGTTCAAAATGTAGTCGAAAATTACTGACTTTCTGCATGAAAACATAGGTTGATTATTCAAGGAATAACCAACCAAAATTGGATGAAGGATTAAATTTTCATGAAATTTCAGGTTGAATCCGAATCTGCAATACAAAAATGGGTTCCCATTAAGTTGTTGTCACTAGTGCAGTTGAGCAGGGTGCGCAAATATGATTTTTGAGATCCTCGCAAAAACAAATTCGTTGTTTACTCCCATTTGGAAGATTTTAGGAGGAGGGGGCACAACTCGTGGGACACCCTGCTTAGTGATAATTCCTCACCACTGGGTCGTTGAAGTAGTCAATAGCGTACGGGCGACAGAGATCACTTTCAACAAAAGCAATGCGGCTCGGAGTAACGCCAAATTTCAACAGCGCCTCAATACACGCCAAACAATTTACGCAACTTCCATAAACCAGTATCTGTCCTAAATGTTGACAAATTTATCACCCAGCGCACATTTGAAGACGTAAAACCGCACGAACTTGACACAATAGAGACATTACCCTTTCCTGGATTCAGTCTTTTGATGTATTGCAACGAGATAGACGCGTCATAGAGGCTGTTTATAGTGAATAGATTTCTCGGTTTTAGTGAAACTCGATCTATCCATGGTGTTCTCCTGCAAAACATTCACAATGTATCATCATGTGGTGTACCCTGTAATTATATTGGGATTTTTGAACGTCATCAGCAATACTCACAAATCGTACAACGCTTTGCACTCTTTTCCAAGAACTATGTTTCTGTGATCCGCTTGCGGTGAACTGAACTGTTTTCCACAGAATAGGAACAAGTAATCGTATGGGATAATTTTCTTCCCATCAACTTCAACACACTTTTCTTCCCTGAAAACGCGAATGAAAAAAAAAGGTGAACTATTGGTCGAAGTTCTTTTAATAATGTCAAATCTTCAGCTACGCTGTTGGTTTATTATTCCTGTTTTCACGCCAGAGGTCAACCCCTCCAATTGGCCCCAAATTCGACAGTTTGCTGAAAGAAAAAACCCAAATATCCGTCCACGCCGTTTATGGAACTAAAACATTCTCTAAAAATTTGAAATTTAGGCCAGGGACCTCATTTCTCATTCCGGTTGTAGTTGGTCCTATAAAAACTTTCAATGGTAAAAATGTGTTTTTCGAAACTCGGTTTTTGGGACTAGGCACTAGGGGTATCATTTTACACTAAATTTTGGATGCTAAATCCATTGAGATGGGTCCCAGACGAATTGGTGCCCACCGAAGGTCATATGGGTACCTTCCTACCTATAGGGTGTTCCGGAAGTAGTGCCTAATTTCAAAGTGCAATAAACAATTCAATTTTCGGTCAATTTGAAATTTTTTTAAATTGGAAATCGTAGGAAAAAAACTCCGATTTATGTGTGAAAATGATATTGGGCATGTGCCCACCCAAACCAGCCGTACATTGCACCAAACGGTCATTGACATTTCGATCACTCGCTGGCAGACCTCCGGATCGATGGTGGCAATGACTTTTCGGATTTCTTCCTACAATTGGCCAACCATCCGAGGTTTATTGGCGTACATCTTAGACTTAACGAACTTTCATAAGACAAAATCGAGTGGGGTCGAGTCACAGGACCGTGCTGGCCACTCCTGAGTCCCTCGAAGCAATATGATGCGGTCGGGAAACTTTTCTCGCAGAAGTGCCATAGTCTCGCGCGAAGTGTGGCAAGTTGCCTCTTGCTGGAACCAAAATCCTTCGAAATCACCAATTTCCTCCAGTTTTGACCAAAACTATTCAGAAATAATTTCCCTGTGCTGGCTCGAACTGCTTCGACCGTCTCTTCGTCTCGCGATGAGCGCGGGCGCCCCGACCTCCTCTCGTTCAAAATTGAGCCCGTGGTTTCGAATTTTCGCACCAATCTTCGAACAGTGGATTCGTTAGGTGCCACTTTACGTCCTAGAGGATCTTGAAGGACTCGAACCGTTGCCGTGGGGCTTTCATGACACTTTTAAAAGGATTTCAACACCAAAATTCGCTGTTTTTTGGAGAGTTGTTCCATCGTCAAGTACTCACGTGAACACCAAAAACTCAGCAATGAGCGGGTCGGTAACTCAAATTGGAATGATAATAGATAACAAAAATCATAACGCCACGGCTTCCAACCTTCCCGGGAAACCGTAGTTCCTACTCAAAATTCGGCGCTACTTCTTTAACACACATTTTATCCTGGCAAGGGAGGAATATTCTAGTACTCACCAAGTCCAACAGCTCTACAGCCACCCCCACCCTACAGCTCGTAGCATGCCAATGATGGAAGACTGCAAGCATAAGAAGAGTTAGTATGGAGGCCTAGTAGAGCAGAACAGAATTAAAAGACCCATTGCAAAACCCTGCACCTCCACGAGGTCCATCCTGGACTGCCAAAACACATAATTTTTGAGTGCCCAGCTCTCACATCCCGGAGGTGCACCCTCTTTGGGGTGCACTAAACCTAATGAGAACTTAACAACCCTTATCAGGGGACTGGGGCTGTTTATGGACTAAAAATGGGACACATAAGAGAAGCACAACAAGCCAGTAGGCTTCCGCGCTTAGGACTCCCTCAAACCCCTCCTCTGGGTGTCTGCCACCATCTACAATCTACCATCTGGGCTGCCAAAAGCAGGCAAGAAGGTGGGATGCCCGATGTACAGGGAAGCCATAGAGCCGTACTGCAGTGTTCTACATGATCAAGAGCAAAGTAATGAGGATAGACTGTAATGGGCCTTACGGCCTCAGGCACAGTCTTGCGCAGTTATATCAGGTACCTGTTACAAAATATCAGATAGAGACTAAACAACCCATCTCTTTTCCTAGACAATCCACACTTACTGTTTTCCTCATATTCTCGGTCTAAAGAATAATAAACCATAGCGGAAGAATTTCCAGCGTTTTTACCTATGAATACCTGTCATTGTGCCTTCCACTACTGTTGTCCACGTTTCCAATCCAAGTTTACAGATATACTTCGGTGAGTACTGACCTGCTTGAGGTATCATAATCTTGGCTATTTTTTTAATCGTCGTTTCAGTCATGACTTCATCTCTTTGGGACTTGTTATCCGCTACATTAAAAAAAAAAAAAATTATAATAATAAAAAATAAAATAACTCAAACTTTCAGGGGTGGTTATTTCACTTTGCATCCCTAATTTATTCACCTGTGTACATTTTAAGAAAATTTTCTAGCTTGTACTGGGGGCTCCTCAACTCTGGGTTCCTCGCAGCTTCAAGTCTTTCCTTCATAATGTTGAGCCATGTCTGATGAAGGTCTTCACTCTTTTGCGTAGGAATATTGCCAGATTTCTTGCGTCGAGCCGCCATTCTTACTTTGTGCGGATATGCAAAGGCTGCTCGGTGCTTGGTGATGACGATTATTTCCGGGAAAAGTACGTCTATCGTGGTTCTGCAATGAACAAAATATATCTGAACTGTTGTTTGGTGGATCTTTTTAATTATTAACTTATTTTGTTGACCATTTTAAACACTGCACCAGACTTATATCTTAAATGACGCACCTGAAAATGAGATTTTCTAGGAAACTCAGCCCAGTTTCTCCAGTTCCGACGACTACGATCTTCGTGTGGTTGATATTTTTAGGGAATGACGATATACGGTAATTTAAGTGGTAGAGGGCGAATGGAGGATGGTCGTTTCTCAAGTGGTACGGCGGCATTCGACTTCCAAGACTGGGCACGTACTGGGGCACTCGGCGTGGCCTGATAGGTACAAAATGTCTGAGGCCCGAAGGTATGGAAAAGTCTTTGATCTGGAGAATGAAGAAAACATTATTAATAGGGAACGGAGATAAACCTTTGCAGTCTGACGACTAATGCAGAGATGGAAGAACAGCAAATTATCAAATTGAAAAGGTTACAGGAAAGTTTTGAATTCAAAATCCAAAGCTGAACGTCTAGATTTGAATGCTGAAAACGCCACTTTTGATCGATTTACGAATAAGTCAACGTTAAATTATTTCTCAGGCAATGTCGATTGACACTATTGCTATCTGCCAGGTGACATTGGAACAAGCTTGATTCGTGCTGACTGCAGGGAGAGGGTGATGAAGATAATGCCTAATATATAAAGTTTACAGATCCAATAAACTGGAATCCAAATCCACATGGAACCCTATTCCCCTCAAGAAATGTCCTCAGTGAAGTTCCGCCAAAATAAAACATTTGGTAATAAATGGTAAATCTCTAGTGTGGGGGAAGAGTCACCATATTGCCTAATAAGATTCGATATATCGCACAAAAGGGAATAATCGATATGTGTACATTGCATAATGATGATAACGTCTGCCTCCTAAAATGCTAGAAAAATAAATGACGATCCGCCTCTCACACTACAAATTAACCATGAATGACTGAAGTTGCAACACAGTGCGGGTATTATTGTTTGAAATATTACTTGTTCGTGAATGTAATTGGGATAACGTGAGAAAAACACGGATTTCCAACCCATGAGCTGCATTAATTTTCTGACGAGTTCTCTCGTACGAAACTCATGAAGACCATTGATCACCATGTGCTTGACATATCCAATCGCTGTTTGATAGTGGAGTGATTCAGACATGACTGCTGACAGGTCGTAATGAAATCTGTAGAATTCCATCTCTCTTTCCGGTCTGAAAGTTGGATTACTTGAGTAAGCAGATTGTACGTGGAAAGCGAAGGATTGATGTCTGTACGTGTTAGAATGCCATTTGAAGACTTGAAACAGAATTTCTTACCCAACTATCGCAGAGCCAATGATTTTTTTGTTCACGCAGAAAACCACTGCTGTGTTTCTGTGTTCCTCACCAAACAGTGAAGTGAATAATTCTTCTTGAATTTCGTCTGAGCTATTTTCCATACATAAAACGTTCAATAACGTTTGAAAATCAGCCTTGACTGCTTTTCTGCATTCGGAATAACTGTAAAAAAAGAAAAAAAAAGGAGATTGCTTGATGTACTCCGAGAGTAACGAGAATGATACACATTGGAAATTGACCAAATTGAATGATTTTGATGAAAATCTTCGCATATATTTACTTCCAGTTTTCATGTTTCACAACGTTGAAAATCAACGTTCAAAATCACGAATACCTCTTCTGGCCTTGAATATTTTGAAGAAAAAAAAAACACAATTTTTCATGAACTTTCTAATTGTGGTTTTTAAACCAGAAAAAAGAATTCAGCTTACTACTGATCAAAAAACACCCTTTGCTTAGCGAGGCATCTGTTGGCAGACATGAGAGCTACATCCATCAGAGCACCACTGCAGCCAATTTAAATGATTGGCACAGGCTACCAATTCGCGGTAGGTCGTGCCACATTTGGCATTTTTGATAGTAATCTGGTAGTATAACATATATGGTGATTAGATTTTTTTTTTTAAATGCATTTCCTTCAATCCGACGCTTTACCAGGTCCATGCCTGGCATCCTCAGAGAACATATTGGCCAGTCTCAAAATCCCTACAGGATGATATACAGATTATCAGTAACATTGTGGTGTATGGTGGAACAATGGCCATATGTAACTATCAGGCTCAAATACTAAGCCTTAGTCATAATAATTGTTTAAATGTTAATATTTCTTCTTTTTTCTTGGGTTTCTTTTGGACACTACGCAATATTTATAATAATTTAATGTCTACGTAATGTCCAAGAGAAAACCAAATGTTATAGTGTTAGATTTGTAAGTCCCTATGCATACACTCCTGTGACTCGCCCAGGTGTAAGATTAGTAATAACATGCCGTAACTATTCTTAGGATTTAATTTAAACTTGTTACGACTAATCTGAAGAATTAAGATTTAAACCATTAAAATAAATGTAAGTATGACTAAGATTTAGTATTCAAGCCTGATGGTCACATCTGACTATTGTTCCCCCATTCCCCAAAATATTACTGATGATCTGTTTATACATCCTATAGAGATTTGGAGACTGGTTGCCAATGTAGTGTTCCCTGCTGCTATAGAGTTCCCTGATGATTCCAGGCCTGGACCTGGCGAAACGTCGGAATAAAGGAAATGCGTGGAGATGAACATACGACCTTTTTAAAAAACACTAACCACCAAATAAGAAGAAATGGAGAATCAACCCAACACAACTGATATAACATATTTGTAAGAACAATTTGAGTATGAATCACCCCCCCCCCCCCCCCCAAGCAAAACATAGGAAGGCTTTTTGGGGGAAGCAAGGCAAAAAACTTGCATTCTGGCTCCTCCGTTCGAATTTGGTGGAGTTTTGGTGTACCAAAAATAACATTGATTTGGGAGAGCAAGATGATGGAGGGTCTGGCAACTTCTTAACTGTGCTTTACCTTCTCACCTGGCTCCAGCATGGGTATGAAATGAGCAATTTTCTATGTTCAAGTAAGTGCTTGAAGTGATTGTGATGATATTCTATATTTGCAAACACCAACGTACATGGATGGTAGGCATTTTTGTATTTTATTACTTTTACGGTGAGTATGAGGTAACACTTTCCAGAAATTTCTTCCCAACAAGTTTCTAAATGTACAAATGACATTATCTATTACTTGTGTGATTGTTCCTCATGTCCCTGTGTATTCAACAGCTAGTTGTTAGATTATTGGGTTGGAAACACCAATCACGACAAGAATCAAGAAAAAACTCTGAGGCTGAAGGGGTTTCTCTTTTACTCTTCATAAACATCTCTCTATTACTAATTATAGTTAATAATTATACCTAAATATTATCCTTGAACAATCTGCTGCATTATTGGCAGGTTATCTGATTCGTGGGTTAGCCCCATATATATCTCGTTACTTAATACATTTTGAGATGTTACATACCCAGACAGGAACCAGCGATGACAGACGTAAAGTTCTTCGTCGTAATAGAACCAACTTTTGTGCCCTTTTGGGGCTACTCGCTGGAAGAAAATAAGCACTTTAATAGTGGAACTTGTACCAGACTGAACGTATTTGTTTAGGGAAGACTGTTCAATACCATCATGTATTGCACACACGGCGGAGGCGATGATTTTCTCGGTAATTTGAGCAATATATATTCGAACGTTTGCAGTTGATTAAGAATATGTAGGAAAAACGTTCTGACGCTCCTGGATGGGGAAGAAAATAATCGACTAACGTTAACACATAAAAACGAATATCTGAAAAAATATATGAAAAAAGTATCTGGAAATTGGATGTTTCCTGACTACATTTCTCACTCGATGGGAATCGTCCCCAGATTCATGTATTCCAGATAAATTGCATTACAGTTTCCTTCCACTTCCAAAGATAAGTTAGTTGTAGTAGTTTGAGTCTTTCGAGGGCCGAAATTCCTCAAATCCTTGGTGAGATTGCTTGAGCTCATGGTCACTGGAAACGATACATGGACTAAAACAGTTTATCAAAGTAATGCGAGAACGATGAACAATACCAGCAATAATGAT
This sequence comes from Cyrtorhinus lividipennis, assembly GCA_019603395.1. Lineage (NCBI taxonomy): Eukaryota > Metazoa > Arthropoda > Insecta > Hemiptera > Miridae > Cyrtorhinus > Cyrtorhinus lividipennis. Next base: position 5,236,318 of record CM033999.1, on the reverse strand, counting down.
AACATGTTCTGTAGCTGTGACCATGCTGGACCAATGCTTGGAAGTGGCCATGGAAGAAAGGGAAGTACAGGCGGGCTTTTCCGCGAAAAACCATCCTTTCTCATGTCTTCTTGTAGTTTTGCCCTTTTATAAGTTTGGCATCATGTCATTGGCAACATTTTATGTAATCTAAAGGTTGTGTGTCGATCCACACAGGACGAAAACAGAAAAACCAGTGCTTTCTAGGAGCGAAATACAAAATATAATTTCTTAAGTGGCTCTTGAAAGGCCTGGGAAACTCGGCCAACGCGGCAGCGATCCACTAGGGTGCGCTGCCATCACAGTGCGCGAAGCCTATAAATGCATTTTTTTTCTCTTATGAACACGATTTTCGGGACTTTTCAAGAACTTAACATAATAAGGTATCATTTCTCCATTAAATTTTGGATTCTGAATCCATTGAGATGGGTTCTGGACTGACTGTTGGCCTCTGGAGTTGGTATGGGACAAATGAGTACCTACGTACCTGCCCAATTCGAAAGTGGGGTTTCGAAGTTTTTTTGCTACCTGGGGGAGTACCTTTTTCCATGAAATAATGAACGCTGAATCGTTTGTAATGAGTTGTAATGAACTAATCTTCACTACAGTCCGGGACACTTCAAACACATTGTTTTCCCCATATTCCTTCTTCAAGATCCATTGCGAAGGAATTCGCAGCGTTTTGATTGGTTATTCCTTGAATAGTTAACCAATGTTTTCACGCAAAAAGTCAATCTCTCCAATTCAGCAAGAAATTTCTTTTTTTTACGCTTCAAGGTGTCTAGATCAAAATAAGCAAATGTCCGTCCGCCGTATGCCGTCCGACCATATTTGATAGGAGGGGTAGGGGTCAAAATGTGTTTTTCAAAGAACGAATTTTCGAGATTTCCGGCGATCATGGCATGTGGGGTATTACTTTCGACTAAATTTTTGACGCTGAATTCAATGAGACGGGTCGCAGGACGATCGTGCCCACCGGAAGAGGTTATGTGTCAAAATGGGTATCCATCCACCTATGAGTGTGGGTTTTTGATATTTCTGTAATTTAGGCGTGTGGGGTATCTTTTCCCACTAAACTTTGGACACTGAATCGAAATGAGTCTTCATGCGCCTGGTAGAGGAATAACCAACCCCTGTAAAATAATTTGCAGCGTTCTTTCCTGTGGATCTACCTGAAATCCATGGTTTATAACAATCGGCCTTGACACTAGAATCACTCAAGAACAACACCAGAGCCAACACCACCATAATGTCTGTTGAAATACTCGGGAGAGTTCACAAAAACTTCAAAAAATGGCTTCTTCAGTGTATCCAGACTGAGGGCTCCCGTTTGACAGATACGTTGTTCAAAACCATATAAATTTTAGTTTTGAATACCAACATAAAGGAAAATTTGACAATTTGGTTCATGTTCTCCTCATCCTTTGTAGTCTATCTGTTTTTAGCGTTTCACCCTAAACGTAAAACAAAATTGGGTAATAATATCGATATTGCGGGTAAATAACTATCATAAAATGATGCTGCATTTTGATTCCGATTTGTAATTCAGTTTGAATTTGAAACGGTAAGTATTTCAAAAGTAAGGAATTCCAAAAGAAAAATTGTCATTGCTTTGTTCAAATCTTCCCACAAACCTACAGTTTCACAATAAAAAACGACTGTATTTTGCAAAATATATGACAAAGATGGCGACTCTAAACTGTTGATGGTAACCTTATATTTTCAGGGGCCTGCGGAGTGAAGTAAAATGTGATCCTACTTACTGCACAAGTTTTTATAAGTTATCTTGTCGATAGGATTGTCTGTGCTAATTATCCGATCCATTCCTCTTCCCTCTTCTTCGTCCGAATCTTGGGTTCCCGTCATGAGGAAATTGGTCCATGTTAACCCTACGAAATTCATCGGAATTCATCAAAACTGTATTATTAGTACAAAAAACTGATTCGTAAAATGAAATTTAAATTTAATTTTAAGAGTTCTGACCATTAAGAACTGTATTGAATTATACTACTGACCTTCAATTCCAATCACAGTGGGTTCTCCCTCCTCCTCATCTTTTTCGTCCTTTTCTTCAACATCATCCTTGTCATCGGTTTCATGATAAGGTCGTTTCAAATCTTCACCATTTAGCACATCGCTTAGTTCAACAATGTCTTGAGACACCGCTGATATATACCTTGATCGTTTGAACATTTTTAAAGTTATTTAAATTTTGTCTCATTTCGTCACGTTATTTTATCCTTTGTCATAAATTGAAAAAAAAATTCTATTTAACAACTGTTTTTCAAAAGTCGTTAGTGGTGAGCTAGAAGTAAACCAATGAAAGGCCTTTTGAGGGTACGTACCTAAGCCCTTTAGTTGCAAGGAAGGGAAAAGTGCAACTGATCCCCACCTTCTTACTTTTAAGCAAAGTACATTGATCGATATACCTTTTCACAGGTTGCATGAGGAAATCCGTAGCTCGATTTCGTTTGAAATTATTGAACGAAAATATTTCAAATTTTTCTTTTAGATCTTCCAGGTCAAAGTCAGTTTTTGTGACAAAAATGGCTGGAAGTTCTTCCTGGCTGGTTAATCCCTGCAAATTGCCAAAGGTTGATGGATCACGAGTGCTTATTTAGGAATCGATACTTTTTCATAAAACTCGATGGCATGCTGACGCCATTAATACCTCGTAGAAACCCATAAACGTGTGGAACCTCTCATCCCCAATAATTGTGTCCAAATATTTTGATCCATATTTCTTGCGAAGAACTTTATGATGATTTTCAAGAGTTTTTCGAACAATTTCCTGGTCAACCTTTCTGCAAAGAGCCAAATTAAACGATTTTCATTAGGGTTTACCAAAAGTTGGTGCAAATTTAGTTGTAGCATCCCTGTGTTGTTCCATGTTGTTATCTCTGCCTTATCAGTTCGTTTGCATCATAGGTTATGTGATCATCTTAAGCTCAGTTAACCTGTGTTAATTTGGGTTGTTGACAATTTTTTGGTCTGGCTTCTCTGTTTCTGGCTCTAGTCGACAAAGTTAAGCGGAGAGGGGACTAAATGTGTTTTTAAAAAAAAATATTTTTTGATACAGGGTCTGCCAACGAAGTAGGGCCTACTTTTGGGCCAAAAGGACAGCATGCCCAATCGTCATAGCCCAGTGGTCGGGCATCCTGCGGGCAGGGACGGTTTTGCACACCTGCCATACCTCTCAAATCAAAAAAAATTCTGGCCCCCAGTCCCAAATTTTTTTTTGTCGCCAGAGGGGGAGTGTGATGAACCTTGAAGCGGGAAGTCCAAGCAATAAGATAAGGGAGCCCTGACGGGGCTCGAAGGCGAGTCAGTGAAGTTCCGCCCATCGGATCAGAATGTTCTCCGACCCCCCCAATCGCCCGTAACGTAAGTGAACATCTTTCTCTACAATAAATCCTCCCATTTTCCCTGCTAACTGGTGTTTCATTTATTCCTCCCGTTAGCATATCATCACACCGGTCAGCCTCCACAGTGCCGTCACAAACACTCCACAGTATCACAAGGTAAAGAAATCACTTACTAAACGTCACCAAACCAGAAAAATTTGGATAACCATCACGGAAGATCTGGCAAAAATTTATCTAGATGAAGATGACAACATACAGTTCAATGAAATATACCTGGGGGAGATTACAAGCCCGCAAATTACTCCTGGAGCTATTCCGAGTGGTTCAGGTGAGATGCTAGAAAAACTGTTTCAGACGTTAATTGAAGGAAAAAAAACTGATTTTGATACTAAGCAATTAGGGATTGTTGCAAAAAATTTCATGATCGAACGATTCACTGGGAAGAACTCTAACGCGAGACAGTGGATCGATGGTTTCAACGGGGAGTGTGAGCGGTTCCAGGTAAATGAGGACAAACAGAAAATCACGATTTTGAAATACTTCCTGGAAAATGCGGGTGGAGAGTGGTACGATTGCATGTTGATGAAACACATGATGGATTCGGAATGGACCATTTGGGAGGAACATTTCTGCACCACTTTTGCAAATAAAGGATGGTCATCCACCCGATATGCTCTGGCCTTCAGATACCAAGGGGGATCACTGCTGGAGTATGCCCTGAAGAAGGAAAAGTTGATGCTGGAGGCCAGAAAATCCATTGATACGGGCACTCTTATAGGTATCATAGTGTTTGGATTACCGAACTATGTCGCAGATAGAATCGACAGAGGGGTCTTGGTTGAAACGGAGGGTCTTTGCAGCGAACTGGGAAAATTGGAACACTTAGTTGGAAAGTATAAGTACGAAAAAAAATATAACACCCAACCCGACCAAAATTTAAGACACGTTGAACACAAAAAACCTTGCCGCACCTGTCTGGAAAACAAAAAAGGGAAACGCTATCACCCCGAAGAAAATTGCTGGTTCAAAGAAAAAAATAAAAATACAGTTATGAAGACAGTCGATATATGAAGTAGACATCGGGCACAGAAAAACGGAATCAAACCTCTACCATATCACAAAGCTATCTCCGCTAATGCCAAAATGAACAATTTTGGGGATCACATCTGAAATTGTTCATATCCGAGGGGGGGAATGTAAAGAATATGGAGTGCACTCCCATATTCAAGTGAGGAGCGTCCCCGTTTGAAATTCGCCGCGTTACCGAGGAAGCCGCCGGGAGCGCAAGGGACGGCGAAACGGAAAACCACGAGTTATCAGAGGAGACGATAAGTGAAAGTGAACACGTGAGTCAGTGCTAATAAAAACAGAAAGCGGAATAAAGGCTTTTAATATCGTTTCTTTGATTTCCAGGTGAGCTGAATTGTCCATTAGTTGATATTTGGAAGTTGCATGATTTATCTTTGAATTAACTCGGAATAAAAACTTTTTCCATTATAATTTCAAACGCGTTGGTTTCCATTTCGTCAAGGCAGCTGATCAGGTTGCAACTTTGAGACTGGGGAACACGATAGCGCTGCGTCAGCTCCTTTGCTTTGATGAGGTCAACTCCCTTCAACAAGCTGTTCCACTTCTCGGTTGATAAAACTCAAGATCCACCAATTTTGATGTAATATTTTTTGACTTGACACTAAACCTCTAATACTAACACTCGCCAAAAATGGTGCTACTAGCTCGAGAAAAACCACGTTTTTTACGATAAAATACAGGACCGATCCACAACACGTGTTGTCTGCTCCGCGTCCAAGGCTGAACTCCTCGTTATTGTATGTTATATTACTTTTAACTATATTTGTTGGGTTAAATCAAGAGTACAATGCGACAATGCGAGTAGTAAACGCTTATTCCCTGTAATTTGTTGCAGGACTGATTAATATTGGATAGTGGATTTACTGGAGGCGCGGGCAGTGGCCAAGAAGAGTACGATTATGTCGCACTCTGCTCCGACGAGGATGATTCAACTGATTTACAGTAGACAGGAAAATCGCAGCAAAAGATCATGCGTCATTCGTCGTTTGCCGCCTACCATGCTGACGCCGCAGATGTTCAGGTCGCACAAGTGCTCGTTCGCCTGCGTCACGTGGGTGCTATACTCGGATGACAAAACAAAAGGCATCAACCCCCTCGCCATACCATCAATATTCGCTTTCCAACCAGACAAACCTCGTGACGTACACGGCGCCCTGTGGCAAACGCCTCAAAAACATTCTACACATTTTGAACTACCTGTCAAAAACCTTACGTTCCCCTCACGCTTGACATGTTTGACTTCGACATACAAATGAAGATCTTTGACCAATTTACAGTCATTTCATTGTCATTGAAGACATATCATTCGGCGAGGAGTGTAATAGAATGTGATAGATAGAGTGTGTGTAATAGAGTAATGAGTAATAGAGTAATGAGTGAGTAATAGAGTGTGATAGATTAATTACACAGGGGTAGAGGGGGTGTCCACTGCAGTGTTCACCCCCCCACACCTAGGCCTAGTGGCCCATTGTACTAGCCCCTGGGTGGTCACAAAGCAAGCCAGACTACAAAGGCAAACACGCATGTTGTGATGTGCCCCCGGACAACCATTTTGGATACTTACTGCCGGTACTATGTTGGCCTCACGACGTCGAGTAAACGCCGGGGGTGCTGGATTTGAACCAGCAGCCTTGAAACTCTGACCGCAGGAGTCTCGAGCCCTTAGAGACGACGCCTTAACAGCTTCGGCCACCTCGGCCCCGAGGAGCGTAATGCTATACCGTCAACAAAATCGACCATGAACGCCTGGATTTGATGAACTACACGACTGTTCAAAGGCCACAGGAGGGCGTTCACATTGATTTAGATCCAGGATTTTTAGTGTGTTGTGACTGTACGGACAACTGCCGTGATAGATCCAAATGTCGATGTTGGAGGCTGACAAATGACAATCTCAAGCCGGTCAACATTCAAAACGACCGTGACATCACCAACACCGGATATCAGTACCAGAGGTTAGATCAGCACATTTTGTCTGGCATATATGAATGTAATTCTCAGTGCAAGTGCAACACTGTCACTTGCATCAACCGCGTAGTGCAACACCCAACTAGGCACAAATTGCAGTTGTTCAAAACGCCGAAGAAAGGGTGGGGGATTCGTTGCGTCAACGACATCCCTCAAGGGATGTTCATCACGACGTACGTCGGCCACATTATGACGGAGTCCAAAGCCAACGAGCCGGGCATTGTCAACGGGGACGAGTCACGTGGGTGCTATACTCGGATGACAAAACAAAAGGCATCAACCCCCTTGCCATACCATCAATATTCGCTTTCCAACGTAAACTTTCTAACCAGACGAACCTCGTGACGTACACGGCGCCCTGTGGCAAACGCCTCAAAAACATGTAAAGAATATGGAGTGCACTCCCATATTCAAGTGAGGAGCGTCCCCGTTTGAAATTCGCCGCGTTACCGAGGAAGCCGCCGGGAGCGCAAGGGACGGCGAAACGGAAAACCACGAGTTATCAGAGGAGACGATAAGTGAAAGTGAACACGTGAGTCAGTGCTAATAGAAACAGAAAGCGGAATAAAGGCTTTTAATATCGTTTCTTTGATTTCCAGGTGAGCTGAATTGTCCATTAGTTGATATTTGGAAGTTGCATGATTTATTTTTGAATTAACTCGGAATAAAAACTTTGATTTCCAGAGAAACGAAAAAACTGCCTTTATCTCTCCACATTACAAACATACAACACATTTTGAATTACCTGTCAAAAACCTTACTTCCCCTCACGCTTGACATGTTCGACTTCGACCAATTTACAGTCGCTAGTCAATTCATTGTCATTGAAGACATATCATTCGGCAAGGAGCGTAATGCTATACCGTCAACAAAATCGACCATGAACGCCCGGATTTGATGAACTACACGACTGTTCGAAGGCCACAGGAGGGCGTAATTATCGTAGTTTTTCCATTATAATTTCCATTTCGTCAAGGCAGCTGATCAGGTTGCAACTTTGAGACTGGGGAACACGACAGCGCTGCGTCAGCTCCTTTGCTTTGATGAGGTCAACTCCCTTCAACAAGCTGTTCCACTTCTCGGTTGATAAAACTCAAGATCCACCAATTTTGATGTAATATTTTTTGACTTGACACTAAACCTCTAATACTAACACTCGCCAAAAATGGTGCTACTAGCTCGAGAAAAACCACGTTTTTTACGATAAAATACAGGACCGATCCACAACACGTGTTGTCTGCTCCGCGTCCAAGGCTGAACTCCTCGTTATTGTATGTTATATTACTTTTAACTATATTTGTTGGGTTAAATCAAGAGTACAATGCGACAATGCGAGTAGTAAACGCTTATTCCCTGTAATTTGTTGCAGGACTGATTAATATTGGATAGTGGATTTACTGGAGGCGCGGGCAGTGGCCAAGAAGAGTACGATTATGTCGCACTCTGCTCCAACGAGGATGATTCAACTGATTTACAGTAGACCGGAAAATCGCAGCAAAAGATCATGCGTCATTCGTCGTTTGCCGCCTACCATGCTGACGCCGCAGATGTTCAGGTCGCACAAGTGCTCGTTCGCCTGCGTCAGGTGGGTGCTATACCCAGATGACAAAACAAAAGGCATCAACCCCCTCGCCATACCATCAATATTCGCTTTCCAACGTAAACTTTCCAACCAGACAAACCTCGTGACGTACACGGCGCCCTGTGGCAAACGCCTCAAAACATACAACACATTTTGAATTACCTGTCAAAAACCTTACTTCCCCTCACGCTTGACATGTTTGACTTCGACATCCAAACGAAGATCTTCGACCAATTTACAGTCGCTAGTCATTTCATTGTCATTGAAGACATATCATTCAGCAAGGAGCGTAATGCTATACTGTCAACAAAATCGACCATGAACGCCCGGATTTGATGAACTACACGACTGTTCATAGGCCACAGGAGGGCGTAATTCTCGTAGTTTTTCCCCGGATGATAAAACAAAAGGCATCAACCCCCTTGCCATACCATCAATATTCGCTTTCCAACGTAAACTTTCTAACCAGACGAACCTCGTGACGTACACGGCGCCCCGTGGCAAACGCCTCAAAACATACATTAATGAAGATCTTCGACCAATTTACAGTCATTTCATTGTCATTGAAGACATATCATTCGGCGAGGAGTGTAATAGTTGTGATAGATAGAATGTGATACAGTGTGTGTAATAGAGTAATGAGTAATAGAATAATGAGTGAGTAATAGAGTGTGATAGATTAATTACACAGGGGTGAGGGTTGTCCACTGCAGTCTTCACTGCAATGTTCACCCCCCCCCCCCCACCTGGGCCTAGTGGCCCATTGTACTAGCCCCTGGGTGGTCACAAAGGCAAGTCAGACTACAAAGGCAAACACGCATGTTGTGATATGCCCCCGGACAACCATTTTGGATACTTACTGCCGGTACTATGTTGGCCTCACGACGTCGAGTAAACGCCGGGGGTGCTGGATTCGAACCAGCAGCCTCGAAACTCTGACCGCAGGAGTCTCGAGCCCTTAGAGACCGACGCCTTAACAGCTTCGGCCACGTCGGCACCGAGGAGCGTAACGCTATACTGTCAACAAAATCGACCATGAACGCCTGGATTTGACGAACTACACGACTGTTCAAAGGCCACAGGAGGGCGTTCACATTGATTTAGATCCAGGATTTTTAGTGTGTTGTGACTGTACGGACAACTGCCGTGATAGATCGAAATGTCGATGTTGGAGGCTGACAAATGACAATCTCAAGCCGGTCAACGTTCGTCAAAACGACCGTGACATCACCAACACCGGATATCAGTACCAGAGGTTAGATCAGCACATTTTATCTGGCATATATGAATGTAATTCTCAGTGCAAGTGCAACACTGTCACTTGCATCAACCGCGTAGTGCAACACCCGACTAGGCACAAATTGCAGTTGTTCAAAACGCCGAAGAAAGGGTGGGGGATTCGTTGCGTCAACGACATCCCTCAAGGGATGTTCATCACGACGTACGTCGGCCACATTATGACGGAGTCCAAAGCCAACGAGCCGGGCATTGTCAACGGGGACGAGTACTTTGCCGAGTTGGATCACATCGAAGTGATGGAGTCCTTCAAAGCCGATTTTGAGAAGGACGCTCCGGAGATGACCGACGAAGAGGATGAGACCTCCAGGACGGCGCCAGAGCCTCAGCCACAAGGAAACTCCAAGCGGACCCGCAGGTAATCTCCTTCCTTGTACGCTTATATAGCATTCGCGCATTGAGTTAGACCATTCACGAATTGAATTAGACCTTTCGAAACATGAATTAAACTTTTCGCAAAATGAATTCGAGCTTAGCCAAATCTGTGATTAAAAGAAAAAAAATTCAACTTCAACAAAATGTACAATTGTAAGCACAAAATTTGTTCCATTTAATGGTGTACAGAAAATACAAAATGGTACAGAAAATAGAAAACTAATACAAAATTCAAACAAAAAATCTATACAAAAAGGCAACAGTAGTTAAAGGGGAGGTCGTTCTAGAGCAGCAGTTGGGAGCAGTCGAAACATATCTATCACGTAGTTTGCACAATCTTGTGGCGTGATGGATTGAACACTTTCTGTGATTACGTCTGGAAGTTGGTGTTCTCTTTGGATGCTTAGAAGACCTCTTGCGTGATTTTTTACTTTGGAAAAAGCTTTTTCCACGGGGTTCAACATCGGAGAGTAGGGGGGCAGGAATTTTATATTCATTTCTGAAGAGGCAACGAGTTCACAAACTGCAATTGATCTGTGTACCTGTGCGTTGTCCATGATTAGCAATGCATCTGGCACGGAATCTTGAAGTTTCGAGTTCAGTGTTCGAAATAGGGGACGTAGTTTTTTTGTATTTGTTGTCTTCCTGGCCATCGGTATCTCGGCTGATTCTCGTCTCACCGGGCGCTTGTCAGATCCTGCTCACCCACGACAGATTGGAGAGGTGGAAAGCTCCATTCAGATTACCTGGCCTCGAAAGGATCACCGCCAGTCGGGACAAAACCTTGTATATCGCCGAGTCCATGCAGACAATTGCTGGCTCGGTCAACTAACTACGACTTCATATAACTTATTGAGTCGGGACAAAACCTTTAACATCACCGAGTCCAGGCAGACAGTTGCTGGCTCGGTCAACTAAACGACTTCATACAAATTATCGAGAAGGTGCATACCCGTGGGTCGCAGTATCCCTCCTGTACCTTCGTACGTCTCTTCTAAATCTTCTGGATATCCAGAGAAACGCAAACTCCCGGTGACCATATACCTTGGGAAGACTCACCTGAACTTCGAAGGACGTCGACCTTCTACCCGCTCACCATCGTCAACACCCGCCACCGCCGTCATCAACCTCACCCGAATTCAGGCCAGAGAGATTTATTTATTTATTTAAGAAAGAAATTATTTAACTATCATATTATTTCATTATTTTCGTCCATGGGCCCTAGATAGGTAGATGATAGGCAATCAATCAGTAAGAACCATTTAATTTCAGTCAATAGAGCTATTTCATTTCAGTTACAGTTATCCCTATTATATTTATTTACTATCCACTCCACGAACTTTCATTTTCATTATGTTCTCAACATTCAGCTCTCTCAAAAAATCACAAAACACACCTGCAGTTGTTGTCCCCGTGGCAACGATTTTGAAATGAACAATTCCTAGATTGTTCATGGCACCATGCAACGAGAAGGATTGAAGACCAATCAACAGGAAGGTATGAGGCTCTGAGTCGGCAGAGTTTGGGCTATCAATCGGTACCGTGGTGGTTAGGTACTTTTTGGGTATCTAAGTCCAATTTAATTTTTAATTAAGGTCTAATTCAATTTGCGGAAAGTTTGAATCAATTCGTGAAAGGCTTCATTTTGTAGAAAGTTTAATTCAATTCGCGAAAAGACTAATTCAAAGTGCAAATGCTATATCCGCCTCCAGATTACATTTTATGGAAATAGAGCATAAACGATTAGGATAAATTAAAGACAATTTCAAGACTTTGTTTGTTTAATAAAAGTCACAGTCATTTTTTGTGTACAAATTGTTTAAAATGTATGTAATTTGAATTATTCATTTACTTTGCAGGTCCGCAACGATGGGCAGGAAAAGATACAAAAACGATTCGACTGCAGAGGAAAAGCAAGAAGAATCTGACTCGTCTGGAGACAATCCTAACTCCGTTCGGAAAATGTACGGCCCCAATGAGACAGTTTACATAATGGACGCCAAAATTGCGGGGAATATCGGCCGCTACTTCAACCATTCGTGCGACCCCAACATCTTCGTGCAGAACGTGTACGTCGACTCACACGATCTTCGGTTCCCTTAGATCGCCTTTTTTGACAAAAAACGAATTCCCGCCGGAACAGAGCTGACCTGGGACTACGGCTATGTTGTTGGAAGCGTTCCTGGTCGAGTTCTGTACTGCCAGTGCGGGGCTACTAATTGCAGAAGGCGGCTTCTGTGAGTGCTCGAAACTATCACGATCAACGTCCACTGCTTACTGCGAGTCTACCAATTGCAGAAGGCGGCTACTGTGGCCTGAATTGATTCTCTCAAGCACCTCACCATGTTGTAAATAGTGACTCCCACGATACATTTATTAACGAGAGATGTTAATTCATACCAGACACACTGATTTCCTTACATATTATGACAATGTGCAAATATATGGGGTCCCATAAGGGATTTCGACTCTAGTATTTTCACTGGAATGCATTTTCAAATAAATGTTTGTCTCTAGTTTTAATTCAAGACGTCGAGAAATCAAAATTACCTGCTGACAAATTATAAGGCTCCTGTCAAAATAGATACAATTAACTCATTTACTGCTAAGTCACCGGTTTCATTTAATAATTCCTATGGTTTTGCATAATGTGCATAGTGTGCATTTCAATTTAGAGATCTTTACAGTTGCACTTACATTGTGTTTTGGTTGGTTATTCCTTGAATAATCAACCTATGTTTTCATACAAATGGTCAACCTCTCCGATTCGGCTCAAATTTTTTTTCAGGACGTTTCATGATGTCTAGATCAAAAAACGCTGCAAATTCTTACACAGGGGTTGGTTATTCCTCGGACCAGGCGCATGGAGACTCATTTCTTCAACATGGGGGAAATGGGGAAACAGTGGGTGCGGCGGGTCCCAGACCTATTCCAATCGATTCAGGATCCAGAATTTAGTAGAAAATGATACCCCACACGCCCAGGTACCGGAAATCTCGAAAACGCATATTCAAAATGGGTAATATATACCCAATTTGACCCATAACTTCTTCCAGAGGGTGCCAATCGTTCCGGGACCCACTTCATTGAAATTAGCGTCCAAGATTTAGCGGAAAATGATACCCCACACGCCTAGGTTCCAGAAATCTCAAAAACACGTATTCAAAATGGGTAATATATACCCAATTTGACCCATAACTTCTTCCAGAGGGTGCCGATCGTTTTGGGACCCATTTCATTGGATTCAGCGTCCAAAAGTTAGTGGAAAATGATACCCCACTCGCCTAAATCGCCCAAAATCTCGAAAATCCATTTTTCAAAAAACACATTTTGACCCCTACCCCGCCCAAATTTGGTCCGATCGAGCTGAAGAGCTTGGAGGACCGTCCTAGGCCGGGAACAGACCCCTGACCCAAATTTCAGATTTTTAGAAAATTTTCTACTACCAAAAACGGCGTGGACGGCGGACGGCGTACGGCGGACGGACATTGACCTTTTTTGATCAGGACATCATGAAACGTCCAGAAAAAAATTTTGAGCCGAATCGGAGAGGTTGACCATTTGCATGAAAACATAGGTTGATTATTCAAGGAATAACCAACCAAAAGGTCAATGTCCGTCCGCCGTACGCCGTCCGCCGTCCACGCCGTTTTTGGTAGTAGAAAATTTTCTAAAAATCTGAAATTTGGGTCAGGGGTCTGTTCCCGGCCTAGGACGGTCCTCCAAGCTTTTCAGCCCAATTGGACCAAATTTGGGTGGGGTAGGGGTCAAAATGTGTTTTTTGAAAAATGGATTTTCGAGATTTTGGGCGATTTAGGCGAGTGGGGTATCATTTTTCACTAAATTTTGGACGCTGAATCCAATGAAGTGGGTTTCAGGACGATTGGCACCCACTGGAAGAAGTTATGGGTCAAATTGGGTATATATTACCCATTTTAAATATGTGTTTATGAGATTTCTGGTACCTGGGCGTGTAGGGTATCATTTTCCACTAAATCATGGACACTGAATCGATTGGAATGGGTCTGGGACCCGCCGCACCCACCGTTATCCCCATTTTACCCATGATGAAGAAATGAGTTTCCACGCGCCTGGTCCGAGGAATAACCAACCCCTGTGTAAGAATTTGCAGCGTTTTTGATCTAGACACCTTGAAACGTCCAGAAAAAATTTTTGAGCCGAATCGGAGAGGTTGACCTTTTGCATGAAAACAGGTTGATTATTCAAGGAATAACCAACCAAAAGGTTAATGTCCGTCCGCCGTCCACGCCGACTTTGGTAGTAGAAATTATTCAAAAAATCTGAAATTGTGGATCTACCTGAAATCCACGGTTTATAACGATCGGCCCTGGACACTAGAACCCCTCAAGAACAACACCAGAACCATTGGGGAACTCTGTGAGGGGTGGGGTTGGGACCATCGTGTTCACAATGAAGGGAAGTTTTTTTAGGTTAGTTGCAAAGATGGTTTGGACGATGCCACAACGTGTTTTCGCGGTAAGTCGGTTTTTAGTGAACGGTGAGTCGATAATTCAAACACAGAGAGATTTCCGTCGAGAGTACACGATTTCTCCCTGCGGAGCTATCCCAACTCGTAATGTAATCCTAAGGTGGGTTGAAAACTTCAGGGAAACGGGCAGTGTTACGAAAAAAAGGAGGGGAGGAGATCGAACAGCGCGAACTCCAAAGCCCACACCGTTCCGTCCAACTTCGTGCAGCAAATTTGAACCTCTCACAATCAACTGTTTGTCGAATATTGAAAGTTGATCTACACTTTCATCCATATAAGTTGGTGATTTGTCAGCAATTATTGCCGGCGGATTATAACGAGCGTAAGATGTTTTGTGAGAGGATGATGTCTGTGTTTGACGACAATGAAAATGTCGTTCTTTTCACTAGCAATGAGGCACATTTCCACTTGGATGGGTTTGTCAACAAACAAAACTTCAGGTATTGGGGGCCTGAAAATCCAAGAGAGACTCACGAAAGACCTCTACACAGCCCTTGTGTTACAGTGTGGTGTGCTGTTGGGAAGAGAGCTGTCATCGGACCTTACTTCTTCGAGGAAAATGGAGTGACTGTAACTGTGAACTCTGAGCGTTATCTGGCCATGTTGAACAATTTTTTTCTTCCATAACTCCGACGTAGACGTATCCCATTAAGGCATGTTTGGTTTCAGCAAGATGGAGCAACTTGCCATACGGCAAATGCCACGATGACCTTCCTTCGCCAAAAATTTAACGGTCGACTCATTTCTCGGCGCGGTGACGTTCCCTCCCCCCCCCGGTCCCCTGACCTATCCCCCTGTGATTTTTTTTTGTGGGGATACCTAAAGGAAAGAGTCTACAAAGATAAGCCGAGGACCCTGAACGATTTGAAGGAGGCTATCACCACGGAAATCAGCCGCATCCCACGAGAAATGCTGGACAGCATTTGAGGAGCTTCACCGAAAGACTCGATAAATGCATTCAAGCTGATGGGCATCACATGCTCGACGTCGTCTTCAAAAATTGAACATTACCAGAAAATTCCACTTCTTGTGAACAGTTAAAAAACCGTTTCTGGGCTCCTTTCCGAGCGGATGTCTTGTGAACTGCACGACGGGCGGGGTTGAATATCAACGACGGAGTGGTCGGACTGGGTGTCCTTGGATTCTCCTCGGGTAGCGAGTCTGGACCTTTGGAAGGTAAGCCAACTTGCTCTTCTTCTCCATCGGAGTTTAATACTTGCACTTGTTGAGACATCGTTGAAAACCGGTTGGTTGCACTCGCGGACTGCACTGGGTTGCATAGGTGCACCAGTCCACCGATCGTCTGTTTATATAGCGAACCTCCCCACTCTGCTGTCAGCTTGCCGACTGCTCCGCAGTTTCACCGAACCATCGTAGCAAACGTACATGTCGTGAATATTTCTGTGAAATCTCTTGATATAAATAAGAAAGGTTGTGTGTTCAAGTCATGTCCTTGAACGATACCAGCGGCTACCGTTTAACGATCGGTGACTGTGATCGTAAACCACGGGTAGCGAGTCTGGACCTTTGGAAGGTAAGCCAACTTGCTCTTCTTCTCCATCGGAGTTTAATACTTGCACTTGTTGAGACATGGTTGAAAACCGGTTGGTTGCACTCGCGGACTGCACTGGGTTGCATAGGTGCACCAGTCCACCGATCGTCTGTTTATATAGCGAACCTCCCCACTCTGCTGTCAGCTTGCCGACTGCTCCGCAGTTTCACCGAACCATCGTAGCAAACGTACATGTCGTGAATATTTCTGTGAAATCTCTTGATATAAATAAGAAAGGTTGTGTGTTCAAGTCATGTCCTTGAACGATACCAGCGGCTACCGTTTAACGATCGGTGACTGTGATCGTAAACCATGGGTAGCGAGTCTGGACCTTTGGAAGGTAAGCCAACTTGCTCTTCTTCTCCATCGGAGTTTAATACTTGCACTTGTTGAGACATGGTTGAAAACCGGTTGGTTGCACTCGCGGACTGCACTGGGTTGCATAGGTGCACCAGTCCACCGATCGTCTGTTTATATAGCAAACCTCCCCACTCTGCTGTCAGCTTGCCGACTGCTCCGCAGTTTCACCGAACCATCGTAGCAAACGTACATGTCGTGAATATTTCTGTGAAATCTCTTGATATAAATAAGAAAAGTTGTGTGTTCAAGTCATGTCCTTGAATGATACCAGCGGCTACCGTTTAACGATCGGTGACGGTGATCGTAAACCACGGTGTCGTTAATTGCTTGAAAGGAGACCGCCACTACCTTCTGTATATATTCTATCTTGAGAAATAACCGAGTTATGATTTTTTTTTTTTTTTATCCATCCTACTTCGTTGGCGGACCCTGTATTTTGGGCAAATTGTGCATACGGGGTGTCATTTTTTTTA
The DNA here is from genome assembly GCA_019603395.1 of Cyrtorhinus lividipennis. Classification (NCBI taxonomy): domain Eukaryota; kingdom Metazoa; phylum Arthropoda; class Insecta; order Hemiptera; family Miridae; genus Cyrtorhinus; species Cyrtorhinus lividipennis. The sequence goes on along the minus strand of CM033999.1, from coordinate 5,219,730 downwards.
CTGAATTTTGTCGCAAATTGTTCACTGAATTTTGGACGCTGATTCGATTGGAATAAGTCTCCATCCATGCTGTTGGTCCAAGGGATAACAAACCCATGTGAATGAATTTGCAGCGTTTTTTTTTTTTTATAGACACCTTAAAACGCAAACTGTCAAATTTTGGGGCAAATTGGAGAGGTGACTTCTTGCACGAAAACAATTAAAATGGCCTTGAGCAGGCATTAGGCAGGGGTTGCACCCCTCTCTGAACATCCAATGCCTCCCTTCCACTACAGGCGGGGGTTGACTCCCTTCCAGCTGGTGACATGGGGTGTTTTCCCGCTTGAGTTCAAGCGCTGGCCCGAACAGAGACAGCGGCTTATAATATACATACATTAAATTCTCATCCCCTCATCATACCAGTAGTTCTTTACACTACTTACTTCACTTCTTTCAATCCTAGCTGATGCAAAAATTGATGCCTCCCAACGCAGTAAATATTAGTGGGGTACTCTTCAGCATCGCTCTCCACGTCCCATGTCAATTCATTCAAATTTGGTTTGATTGGCGTCCCCACTCTGCTGAAAAGGCTCGCCCAATTTTTCTCTGAAAGCAAGATTTAGTTGTTGAAACCCAATTTCCCTTCATACGGGTGTTAATCTGCCTCAACGTGCCGCGATCCCTCAATAAGATGTGGGATGTGGTACGTACTGAATTTCTTATGCGGAGGCAAATATATTGCGATTTTTGAAATCATGAAATGAGCGCGAAATATGGGTCCAAGAAGAAACTGGAATACGACGAGTCTATATCGTTTCAAATACGCCATAAAGTCAACCCATAGTGTGTTGTGGCTTCTGAATTTGAACAAACTGTAGAAATAATTGAATGAATTAGTTCAGGCCATGTTCGAAGTGTATATTTACAATTCACAAAAGTGCAGATTACCCGTATTTAGAATGCAACCAGGAATCCCAATCTTCTTCTGCTATATAGCACAAAGGCGAGGTGTCGTTGACGCATATTGCTCCGACAATGATATCTTGGAAATTAACGACGACCAAGAAACAGAACGAGTGTTCTCTACGGATATAATATGTGATTTTAAATGTTGCGGAAAAAAAATACTTTTATCCTGCGTACAAGAAGATCTATTTCATGGCTACCAACATTATCGTGTTGTGGAAAAGTATTAGGTACATAACGGGTAAAATAAACAACGAATACGAACATCAGATGACGAATTTTCGCCCGTTCATCGTCAATATCGAACATGCTTCTGCAGTTGGTGTCAATGAGATTTAGAATGTTCTCAAAATCTTCCGCCTTCGCTCGTCTTGTGGTCAAATTTAAAAGATCAATGTTCTTCAGTTCTGACCAGTCAATGCCCTGGTTTTTGCCACAATAAAGTTTTCATTGAATGTTTGAGCTGGTTTCTATACTGAACTTATGGGAATTTAGCACGATACGATACCTCATCTTCTTTCGTGTGAACGTTCTTGTCTTCTGGAGGCTTGGACGCCGTATACGTCTAAAAAAAACCAATTTGTTGTATAATATCGATACCTACCAAGCTCAAGCCTGAAATAAATTTGTTACAATCTAAAACGAACCATACGGCAGGTGAAACTGCTGCAAAGACACATTCCGGCCTGGCAAAGGCATTTTGGGCGCTTCCAGTCGATTCGAATAAATTCTGGCAATTTCAAATCAAATTGGTCGCGATTTGATTTTTTTTCGCGATCCTTAGCGCCTTTTGGGCCGCTCCCTTCCATTTTACTCAGCAATTTCCTCCCTTCGAACCGACGATAGTTCTGCATTCAATGAAAACAAGACGATTTAAGGAGGATGTTCCTATTAATGCAAATAGTCACGCCGTGAGTGTAGTCTAGGTAACTTTAGTTTTGATATAATAATATTATCATCTCTAGAGGAACATGTAAAGTCTCATTTCAATTCAAATGGAGTGATTTTGCGCTGTTTAATTGATGGGTACAGAGGCACAGAGCGAAAATGCTGATAATTCTTCCACAAAGGTTGATTATGCCTTGGAGCAAGATTATGGGGAAAACAGTGAGTGTGGAGGATTCGTTCCAATAGGTAGGTACCCATTTTGGCCCAAAACTACCTCCAAAGGCGTCTATCGGTCAAGCAACGATCTCAATGGATTCAGCATCTATAAGCTAGTGGAAAATGATAACCCCATGCTTAGATACCAAAAATACTGAAAATCGAGTTTCAAAAATACATTATCACTCATACCCTCCACAAATGCTGTTCCATCTGGCTTAAAGAGTGCCAGAAAGAGGTCCTTGACCAAAATTTAAGGTTTTTCTACTACTGCCCGGACTCATTCCAATCAATTCAGCATCCAAAATTTAGTGGAAAATTATACCCCACACGCCTAGGTGCCCGAAAATCTCGAAAAACAATTTCCCAAATAGGTAGGTAGGTATCTTTTGATCCTGTAGGTACCTCAAGGTATCATTTTGGATGCTGAATTCATTGAGACGAAACCTGGGCCGATTGGCACCCATTGGGGTGGGTATGGGTCAAAATTAGTACCTTGATTGATTGATGGGGGGTGAAGAAATAATTTCTTGACCGAAACTCAACATCCCCCATCTATTAACGGATCTATGATCAACAACTTACCACTCCTAACTAAAATGAGTACCTATCTACCTATTTCAAAAGTAGGTTTTTGCCGTTTTTGGCTACCTGGGAGTGTGGAATATCATTTTTCAATGAATTTTGGACGCTGAATCCATTGTAATGGGCCCCAGACCATTTGGCGCCCATCGTGGGTCAAAATAGGTACCTTCCCACCGTTTTGATTTACCAATCATGAAATGTATTTGAAATTTTGGCGCCAATCGGAGAGGTTGACCTCTGGCAAAATTACATAAGTTGATTATTTAAGGAATAAACAATCAAAAAGACTGATAAGGCTTCCTCATAGGAGGTTTTATATTAGATAAAAATGCATAATGGTTTCAAAAATTGCAACTTATTCTCATCGAAAAGCGTATCTTTGAGGTGTCAAAAGTAGGAACCTTCTTTTTCAAAAACGCCCTGCCGTTAAATATAAAGCAAATTTACCAGATTTCCCTGATATATGCAATAGGTAGGTACGTACTCTCTTGTCCTTACATAACTTTCGGAGACAGAATTCGTCGAAGCAACTGGAGTATGCATCCAAGATTCTGGGCAGTACAGTCACCACCTCCCAACGAGTGGTCGATAACAGTTTTCGGCATATCCCGAGGAACTGCGCTGCCTCGAATTTCAGGGGAGGTCGCCAGGAGGGAATACACCCTAAAACACGTTAGTTGATTTATCTCATCCATTGAACGGCCTTCTATAGGGTTGTTTAAAGTTTATTTAGTTACTCTAACATGAGAGAAGACCAGGAGTACAACGTTCGTTTTGTAAAAAGCGTCGAGCGGCACCGGAATATCTACGATTTTTCGCTGATGGACTACACAAACAAAGAAAAACAAGAGAAGTCGTGGCGGGAAATAGCCGCGGAAATGGATTCGTCGGGTGAGTCTTGCGAAAATGTTATTTGTTACAATCGTATGGTCCTTATTGAAGATAATTTTACAAAATGGACGCTCACCTAACGTATAAGTTGGAACCTGCCACCGGCTGGGGCATAATAATTTTTCAGCTCAATTCTTGAAAGAGTGTCAAATATAGAGTATAGTATAGGGTTACAAATATTCTTTAACGGACTTTCTTTTCGATTTATTTCACTTCTGAGCCTCAATTCACTAATCTACCCATTTAATTCCCAATAAAATAAAGTCCAAAAGTTAGTGGAGAATCATAACCCACACGCCTGGGTACCAGAAATCTCGATAACACACATTCGGAATGGGTAGCCATGGGTTATGGGTACCCATTTTGACCCATAACCTCATCCAGAGGGCACCAATCGTTCCGGGACCCGTCTCGTTGGATTCAGCGTCCAAAATTTAGTGGAAAATGATACCCCACACCTCGTAAATCGTCAAATATATCGAAAATCCATTTTTCGAAAAACACATTTTGACCCCTACTCACCCCTCCCTCCTCCCTATTTGGTCCGATCGGGCTGAAAAGTTACGTGGTCCATGACCAAACTTTTAGATTTTTAGAAAACTGTCTACCAAATTCTACCAAAATCGGCGTGGATGGCGGACGGACATTTGCTTATTTTGATCTAGACACCTTGAAACGCCCAGAAAAACCGTTTGGGCCGAATTGGAGAGATTGGCCTTCTGCGTGAAAACATAGGTTGATTATTGAAGGAATAACCAACCAAAATAAGAGGTCGGCAACCCTACTATTTTTGAAGGAGAACAGCCTTACAAGCACGTTAAGGCGTTTCAGCTTCAAAAACATCGCCAGAAAAATGAAATGGCCATTCGATTTGATTTCCCCATCTTGAATAAAGTTATTAGGTAGTTTCAAAAATTTAGCGCTAGTAAGGGCGTTAAATTTCTTAACAAATTACAAAATTGCAATGCTGGAGCAAGGCTGCAAGATGTAAATTTTCTTACACGGTTTATTAAATGACAAAAATTACGTAAGAAGTGAGACTCAGATTTTTAATTTACACACTCTGATACGTAAATTGTGAGCATTTGGCAAGAATTTTTGTATTGGTCGGTACGGATACATGGGAGTATTATTTCAATAAGGGTGTGAACATGTCTAATGGTCACTTTTTGTTGAAAATGATCCCTAAATGAGCCCCGATCAGTAGCTGGTTTCAAAGGTCAACCCATTTTGAATGTGTTTTCCCTTCCTAAGGCCTATATTCATGAATTAAATGTATTTTCCGAACTCCCACAATTTAGTTGGTGATTGCAAAGAGAGGTGGAGGAATCTCAGAGGCAGTCTCACCCGTCACCTCAAACTTCTAGCAAGAAAGGATCGGAAACCTGGAAAACCGAAGCCGTACTATTTGATGGAACACATGCAGTTTATCATTCCGTACACGAAAACCAGAAGTCGAGCTGTGCTTCCGTTCATAGAGGACAATCTAGACCCAGAATCGGGGATGTTCAACCAGAAAGACGATTACGATGATGAGGACGACGTCGACGAGGGACTAGAATTGGTTAGTAGTGTATAATTACTATTTTAATTAACCGAAAAAATGCTACAAATTCATTCACAGGGGTTGTTTACTCCTCTGACCAGAAGCATGTAGACCAATCGATTAGCGTCTAACATTTAGTAGATTTTAGGCCGGAAACGACCAAATTTCAAATTTTTAAAAAATCGACGTGGACGGCGAACTGCCATTTAATGGAAAATGATACCCTAGACGCCAGAAATCTCGAAAACACACATTTGAAATGGACAGATAGATACTTATTTTGACCCAAAACCTCTTTCGGTGGGCGCCGATCGTTCCGGAACCCGTCTGTTTGGATTCAGCGTGCAAAATTTAATAAAAAATGATACCCCACACGCCTAGATCCCAAAATCTCGCCGAAAATATCGGAAATCCATTATTCAAAATACACATTTTGACGTGTTTTTGATCAGAGAGATTGACTTTTGCATGAAAACATTATTCAAGGAATGCAAATTCTTCCACTATAGTTAGTTACTCCTTGGAGCAGGAGTGTCCAATGTGTTTCTCACCACAATGTGAGCCACAATTATAAGTAGAGCTCACCCCACGGGTTATCCCCCCCCCCCCCACAGCAAGCAGGGGAGGCAGCCATTACAGGTTGGAATGATTGTTCCTTCATTCAGCAGGGCTAGCTCGCACTACCACGTAAAAGTGGTTCCCGAGTATTGCATCTCAACTCCCAGAGCCGGTCTGTATTGGTACATTCAGCACGGACGTATGCAGCACAGGCCTCCCCTTTATTGGCACCATCATAGGGTGATGCCCTCCGGCTAGGGTATGCCCCAACCACGACCCCCGCGAACGGTCCACTATTTCAGACCCTATTTTCCTATCTCAATTTGGGGGAAGCTTTGCCGGAGCATTGCTTCTGTGGCCAGGGGCTCCCTACCGTCCGTGGTACCAGTTTGGAAGGATGCAGGATTGTCAGCATACTGATGTCCATGACTTCCTATAAGGGCTAAATGGCTAATAGCCCCGTGGAAGAGGCTTTGTACCTGCCACTACCGTTTTATAGAGCACCAAGGGTTTCCCCCTTCCACCTCAAGTGGTCCAGTCTGCTGTCCCGCTCAGAGGGTAATACTCCACAGGATGCGGTCCCTAATGGAGCAGGAGTATAGGGAAAACAGTGAGTAGTGAGTGTGGTGTGTCCCGGAGTCATTCCAATCGATTTAGCGTTCAAAATTTAGTGGACAATGATACACCACACGCCCAAGTAGCAGAAATCTCGAAAACACATTCAAAATAGGTAGGTATCTTTTGGCCCCGTAGGTACCTTGAGGTATCATTTTCCGAATGAATACTGGACCGAATAAAAAATTATCTAGCTGAAGGTAAACAAACTTTGGACAATCACGAATTTTCATGACGCATTTTCAAGCAGTCATCACTCGTGTCCGCAGGCACCTCCACCAGCTGTTGTCGTGGCTGGAAGAAGACCTTTCTCACCTGACGGAGAGTCATCAGAGTCACTCTTCAAGCTGAAAAGACCTCGTGAAGATCTGGATTCTGATCCAGACCTAAATTTTTTCACTAGTCTTCTTCCGGATGTGAGGTGAGCGTGCAGTTAATTCTTCAAAGAAAAATATTGGCTCCTGGTCGAGTTATTTTCCTTGAACGCTTATCAAGCTCATCAAAACCTAAAACGTAAAACGTGTTTTATATCAACAGGAGTATGAATCCAGCTCAGAAGCGCCAACTCAAAATGGGCGTACTCAAACTAATCGACGAAATCTTAACTTTCAACGGACAGAGCGAAACAAATGTTAGAGGAAACAGGCGAATTTCCAACAGTTTTGTTTCGTTGAACTGATACCCTCGAATCCTTGAAGGTGCTTCTCACTTCTAATGCTTCAGGAGTCTGTGCTACGCTTGTTGATGTGAACATATTCACATCAATATACATAAGCACGCGCGGAAAGAAAACGAAACAGAAAACAACACAAATCGAGAAAGTGTATCTGCGACTGGCAATTTCAGGAACACTTATTAGGAAATAGTTATGCAACACCTAAACAAGGTTTAAACAGAGTTCAGCACATTACTCCTTATAAATGAGGCAGTGAATCAACTCACATTGCACCTGTGGTAAATGAGAAATGATTCATTATTTTTCAGTAGAATTAAATTAAATTCATATACTTAACACTTGCGAATAATTTACAAATAAGTAAATAACTGGAAAACGCTGCTAATTCTGCCACAGGGGTTGGTTATTTCTCGGACCAGGCGCATGGAGACTCATTTCAATCGATTTAGCGTCCAAAATTTAGTAGAAAATGATACCCTACACGCCTAGGTACCATAAATCTCGAAAACACACATTCTGAATAGGTGGATAAATACCCACTTTGACCCATAACCTCTTACCTTGGGCACAAATCGTTCATTGACCCGTCTCATTGGATTCAGCGTCCAAAATTTAGTGGAAAATCTCCAAATCCTTTCAGTTTGTGTAGAGCCTTCCTTCTTTGGAGACCATCTCGGCCGTTGCTAAGGCTTTGCAGCGTTGCAGATTCTTCAGCAGCGGTAGGCAAGATTTCAGTTGTGTTGGGTTGTTTAAAAAATGCCGCACATTCAGCTCCTTGCATATATTTTACTTCAAACGTGACCCAACGGACCCACACAAATAAAATCTTGCCTACGGTTGAAGAATCTGCAACGCTGCGAAGCCTTGGCAACGGCCTAGATGGTCTCCAAAGAAGAAAGGATCTACGCACTGGAAAGGATTTGGAGACCCGATTGCTGAAATGTCCCCTGAAGATGCCAGGCCTGGATCTGGCGAAACAACGGAGTAAAAGATATGCAAAAACATGAATCCGGGACCTATTTAAACAACACAACTGGAATCTACGGGTGAAGAAACTGCAATGCTTCGAGACCTTGGCAACGGCCTAGATGGTCTCCAAAGAAGGAGGGATCTACATGTACTAAGAAGGATTTAGAGACCCAAAATGTTCCCTGAGGATGCCCGACCTGGACCTGGCGAAACGTCAAAGTAAAAGATATGCGAGTACATGAATGTGCGACCTCTAAAAAAAAACCCCTAACCGCCAAAAAGTAAGAATCATGTTATATCCTGGTCAGAAACCCTGCGAGAAGTAGATTAAAATAATACAATTACAAATTTTTCGTCGTAATTATTCGGCCTTTTGTGAATACTATTCACATGTTTTGCTAATTTAATTAAATTTACGTCAAATTTGCTTTTAGGCTAGGTAGGTATTTATCAATCAATTTACGTCCACATTCACAAGTGCAATATGATGTTTCAATTCCCAATCTCATTTATATGCGGAAATGTGTAACTCTGTCGTCAACCTTGATGCAATAGGGAAAGAAAGATATTACCCTAAAAAATTATCTTTTTTGTACTGGAAAATGTCAACGGTAAAAACTTCGAATACAAATAAATGATTGTCTTGAAGATTTGCTCCACATAGTGGTACCCAGAACATATTTTTTTGACTGACAATAAAAAGTTTTGCTTTATTTGTTGTTGTTACTGCCCTTCATTATTGTTTAAGAAGTAAGAACGCCCAAAAATGTACTGAAGTGTCTATTTTTCAAAAAACTGAGCATCAAGTGTTTATAGTCATTTCTATCTTAACCCTTATTTTCCCTCCACTTGTCCGCATGGGGGTACAGGGTTTCCAAAAACAATTCCATGTCACAAGTGTGCTCTGGAGTGTATGAATCTACACTTTTGCTTGAAATCAAATTAGTTGATTTTTAAAAATTAAAAGAAAATTCCATGACGTCAGCATCCAGCGTTTCCCTTCCCACCCCTGTTGAGACAAACCAATGACTTTGGTCCACCTTGATTTCTGAGTTATCATTATCATTGATTTTAAAACTGCCAGTATGGTCCACCTTGGACAGTATTTCATCTGGATTGCTTCCGGTCCGAGGTGGAATACATCAACCCTTGGGGATCAAGTCCCCCCACTGTCCTTTTTAGGAGTGGGCGCTCTCCCAGCCGTTTACGCCGATACGTAGTACTGGCACGTGCGGACGGCTGCTGGGTTGAAAGTTACAGCTTTTCCGGCGCAAGTGGAACCACACTAGATCGCCAGCAGAGGCTGATACCATCAGAGCCGGACGGCTGAGCCAGAGCAGCGGTAGGTGCATTCCATTAGCTGGGCCCAATGCCATGAAGACATCCTCTCCTACTATGGCCACCACCGCATGTTGTCCTTGCCTCTCCCAGTAAAGGGTTGATCTTGGCGGAGCTGTTTATAGCTTTCAAGGAGTCACTTCCGGGCCAATACAGCCATTTTAATGGGACGATACTCCCCGGCTTGACCGTAAGCTCACCTTGTAACGAAGACATCCCAACATTAAGGAAGAGAGTTATAGTTACCCCAAAACTTTGTTTACAACAATAGCGAAACCATGGGGAGGAGTTTTCCACAATTCATACGGTTTTCTACAATTCCCCTAGAGCCCAGCACCCTGGAACGCAAGGACTGCTGTTGTAGTACTTTCCATTTTTTGTCACAAATGTAACGTTTTATATTTTTTCTTATGGTTCATGGTATAAGTCCCTGTTTCAGCAGATAGCAGTTTTTTTTTTAAATCCATCATCTACACTATTTTTGATGTATACGTGACACCTTTTTCCCCTTTCATGGTTATGGACAAAATCATTAAAAAACAAAAATTGACCTATTTCAGACCCATTGGTACACTTCATTAGATTTCAAATTCATTCAAACTCAAACTGGGTCAATAGAAATGCGCATTATAGACCAGAGCTTTGAAGGAAGACAAATTAATTGAATGTTCATTTTTATGTATGTAATAATCAAGAAAGACCTATTTATAAGCACAGATGAAGCACATACACATTTGTATCTGTTCTACTCATAAGAAAAATGCTCTGAAAACCTGTACAAAGGATACCAAACTAATTGGGGTTGGCCTGCTTTGGTGACGCTCCTTCTGGTGTGGAATTTTCGGGTAAGTTGTTCACTTCCTGACTGGAGGCATCACTATGAGTCTTCAGGGGCTCTGGTTGTGCAGGGGTTGGCGAGGTGGCGCTTTTGGCAATCTTGTCATATTGCTGCCTTCGAAACTCTTTTTTAGCGGCGTCCAACAAAACGTTGTGAAGTAAATTCCGGTTGTTGGAAAGATCCTTGGTCAACGGTGGGAACGGATTTCCTGGAATGGCAAAAAAGTCGGAAGAATGTATTGCCTCAAGTTGATCCCTTCGCTTTTGCAGTTTCAAGCAGTAAAGCAGATTCGAGAAGGTCATCATTCAAGTCGAGTAAATTATACTTGATCCAAGGTGCAGGAATGTTAGAAGGCTATAAGCTATCGAATTTTGATCTGTTCCAAATATGTACGAAGTTAACTATGATTTCTGGAAATTGCGTTTGAATGGAACAAGCGAGTTTTGTAGCTCAGCTTCTCGAATGTAAAGAATAATTATGTTATTTGATGGGATGTAGAGGGTGAATAAGTTCTATTCAAAGGTTCACCAATGAACGAAAATATCGTAAATGCTGGAAAACCCTTATCAATTAAAATGACTGAACACTAGAAGGAATATTCCAGAAATTGGAAAAATTGTGAGTGAAACAAAGATTAAAAAATCTGCAAATTCTTACACACGGGTTGGTTATTCCTCGAATGGGGGAAACAGTGGGTGTGGCGGTTCCCAGACCCATTCCAATCGATTCAGGGTCCAAAATTTAGTGGAATATGATACCCCACACGCCTAGGCACCTAAAATCCTGACACATACAAAATGGGTGGATACATACCCACTTTGACCCATAACTTCTTCCGGTGGGTGTCAATCGTTCTGGGACACACATCATTGAATTTAGCGTCCAAAATTTAGTGAAAAATGATACCCCACACGCCTGGGTAGCAGAAATCCCGAAAACACATAATCAAATTAAGTAATAAATACCCAATTTGACCCATAACTTCTTCCAGTGGGTGCCAATTGTTCTGGGTCCCATTTTATTGGATTCAGCGTCCAAAATTTAGTGGAAAATGACACCCTACTCGCCTAGGTAGCAGAAATCCCGAAAACACATATTCAAAATGGGTAATAAATACCCAATTTGACCCATTACTTCTTCCAGTGGGTGCCAATTGTTCTGGGACCCATTTTATTGGATTCAGCGTCCAAAATTTAGTGGAAAATGACACCCCACTCGCCTAAATCACCCAAAATTTCGAAAATCCATTTTTCAAAAAACCCCTACTCCCTCCAAATTTGGTCCGATCGGGGTGAAAAGTTTCGAGGACCCATCTCGGCTGGGAACAGACCCCTGACCCAAATTTCAGATTTTTAGAAAATTTTCTACTACCAAAAACGGCGTGGACAATGGACGGCGGACGGACATTGACCTTTTTTGATCAGGACATCATGAAACGTCCAGAAAAAAATTTTGAGCCGAATCGGAGAGGTTGACCATTTTCATGAAAACATAGGTTGATTATTCAAGGAATAACCAACCAAAATACGAATAGAAAAGAGCGTTTTAAAGAAACTCTCCACAATGATTTATTATTCCCTAGAGCAATTGTATGGAAAACAGTGAGTGTCCAGAACTCAACCCAATCGAATCAGCGTCCCAAATTTAGTGGAAAATGATAGCCGATACGACCAGTTCCCAAAAAATACCGAAAATGGAGTTTCTAAAGAAACACTTACGCCCATACTCTCCTAAATGTGGGCCAATCGGGTTAAGAAGTTTCGAGGAGTAACTAGGACTACAGCCGGATATAGTTCCCTGAACCATTGTGAAAACAAATTTTTAGAATATTTTTTTCTGCCAAAACGGACGATGAATCTATTGAGATGAGTCCCGGACCGATTGGTGCTTACCAGGAGGTGTGTATGAGTCAAAAGGAGGATCTACCAACAAATTTTGAAATTGTGTTTGGAGATTTTTATGTGTCTAGACGTGTGGGGTATCATTTTCCAGTAAATTTTTGGCATTGAGATGGGTTTCAGACCATTGAAGATGGTATTATCATTTTATTTCTAAAACATTAACAAAAAAATGGGATACAGCAGAAAATCCAGCCAGTATGTGGCCTGACACACTTATGGAAATTAGTCTCCTACATGGGCCAATGTATGGGTAAAATGGGTACCTACCTACATACGTGTTTGGGTACCTAGGCGTGTGGGGTATCGTTCTCCACTAAATGCTGGGCGCTGAATCCATTGCGGTAGTTCTCAGACCTATTGGAGCCCGCCGGGGTGGGTATGGGTCATGCAGGCACACACCTACCTGTTTAGAAAGTGGGTTTTCGATATATTCGGGTACCTCGGCGTGTGGGGTATCATTTTCCACTAAATTTGAACGCTGAATCGATTGGAATGAATCCGGGACACTCCATACTCACTGTATTTTCCGTACTCCTCCTCCAAGGATAATAGTAGAAGAATTTGCAGCGTTTCGGTAGGTTATTCCTTGAAAAATCAACTTACGTTTTCATGTAGAATGTCAATATCCAATTCGGTCCAAAATTTATTTCTGGGGGTTTCATGGTGTCTAGATAAAAAAAAGCGAATTTCCTTCCACCGGCCACGTCAAACGCGGTAGTAGAACATTTTCTAAAATTTAGGTCAGGGCCAAATTAGGGGAAAGGGGGTCAAAATGTGTTTTTTGGAATATGGATTTTCTAGATTTTTGGGGATTTAGGCGTGTGGGTTATCATTTGCCACTAAATTTTGGACGCTGAATCCAATGAAATGGGTCTCAGAACCATTGGCATCCATCGGAAGAAGTTATGGGTCAAAGAGGGCATGTATCCACCCATTTTGAATCTGTGATTTCGAGATTTCTGGTACCTGGTAGCGTGGGGTATCATTTTCCACTGTATTTTGGACGCTGAATCGATTGAAATGAGTCTTGATGCTCCTGCTTGATCTAGACATCATGATAAACAAAATCAAGTAAAATCTGTCGAACTTGGGGGCGAATCGAAGAGATAGTCCTCTGGCGTTAAAACACAGGTTGATTATCCAATAAATAACAAACCAAAACTCTCCATACACATTATTTGCCAAATTGCGTCACCTACCTCTCAGTTCAACGACGGCACGAGTTCTATCAAGTGGAAAGGTTTGTCCAGGCGCGCGATACATTTTCGTACAGGAGTATGTCGAATTTTCAAATCTTGGAACGAGTACTTTGAAAAGCTTGTGTACCAATTGCTTTTCCTCCAACCAGAAATCGGCCATTTCCATCATTTGCTGGTCAGTGTCTCCGTAACGTATCGCGTCGGAGATGAGCTATAAAATGAAAAACATGGATTTGAGTGGGAAGTTTTTGCTATAAAACAGTCATCAGCTTTTGTATTCATTTCATTGATAGCAAATGGTTACCTGAAGTATAAAAAGGCAAAGCTATGAAGATACAAAATCAATTACGAGTATATGACAGACCTGTTCAGTTACTTCATTTCTAGCATAGTGACACAGGTGAAGCACTAGATCATACATTTGAGCGAGTAAACTTAAGTTTCGGGCCTTATAGCGAACTTTAGAAGTTGACCGAGTAAGTACCCGCCAGAGTCAGCATGCAGTTGACTTCAGTTATTCCAAATTCAAATTCCCACCTGTCGCCTTCTTGATCCCAATACCTTTCTATGTGTTGATAAATTAGTTCGCATTACTAAATTTTGGTACTGCTTCGAATGGTTCGTTTTGGTTGGTTATTCCTTGAATAATCAACCTATGTTTTCATGCAAATGGTCAACCTCTCCGATTCGGCTCAAAATTTTTTTCTGGACGTTTCATGATGTCCTGATCAAAAAAGGTCGATGTCCGTCCGCCGTACGCCGTCCACGCTGTTTTTGGTAGTAGAAAATTTTCTAAAAATCTGAAATTCGGGTCAGGAGTCTGTTCCCGGCCTAGGACGGTCCTCCAAGCTTTTCAGCCCGATCGGACCAAATTTGGGCGGGGTAGGGGTCAAAATGTGTTTTTTGAAAAATGAATTTTCGAGATTTTGGGCGATCTAGGCGAGTGGGGTATCATTTTCCACTAAATTTTGGACGCTGAATCCAATGAAATGGGTCCCAGAACGATCGGCAGCCACTGGAAGAAGTTATGGGTCAAATTTGGTATATATTACCCATTTTGAATATGTGTTTTTGAGATTTCTGGAACCTAGGCGTGTGGGGTATCATTTTCCGCTAAATCTTGGGCGCTAATTCCAATGAAGTGGGTCCCGGAACGATTGGCACCCACTGGAAGAAGTTATGGGTCAAATTGGGTATATATTACCCATTTTGAATATGCGTTTTCGAGATTTCCGGTATCTGGGCGTGTGGGGTATCATTTTCCACTAAATTTTGGATCCTGAATCGAATGGAATGGGTCTGGGACCCGCCGCACCCACTGTTTTCCCCATTTCCCCCATGTTTATGAAATGAGTCTCCATACGCCTGGTCCGAGGAATAACCAACCCCTGTGTAAGAATTTGCAGCGTTTTTTCGTTGTGTATTATTTGTCTGTTTTCATACAAAAAGTCAATCTCTCCGATTCGGCCCAAAATTTTTTTTTTCTGGGCGTTTCAAAGTGTCTAGATCAAAAAAGTGAAATGTCCGTCCGCCGTACGCCGTCCACGCTGACTTTGGCAGTAGAAAATTTTCTAAAAATCTGAAATTGTGGTCAGGGACTCTTTTCCGCTGATTCCAATGAAATGGGTCCCATAACGATTGGCACCCTCTGGATGAGGTTATGGGTCAAAATGGGTATCTATCTACCCATTTTGAACATGTGATTTTGAGTACCTGTGCGCGTGGGGTATCATTACCCACTAAATTTTGGATCCTGAATCCAATGAAATGGGTACGGGAACGATTGTTACCCTCTAGATGGGATTATGGGCCAAAATGGTTACCTATCTACCCATCCTTCCGGTACCTAGGCGTGTGGAGTATCGTTTTCTACACAATTGTGTACCCTGAATCGATTGGAATGGGCCCGGGACCCGCAACACCCACAGTTTTCCCCAGGTTGAAGAAATGAGTCTCTATGCGACTGGACCAAGGAATAACCAACCCCTGTGAAAGAATTTGCAGCGCTCTTCTAGTCAATTACTATAGTGATGTAAAACTAGTGCAAGAAGAATCAGACAGTCGTCCAAAGGCAGAAATGGAATTCCCATCCCTTTTAAGAAAATTATTGCAATTACGATTACAATTCCTCTACCAAATGAATCCTCTGTACAGATTCTTTAACTCCGAGCAAGTACCCCTGAACTGTAAATATCGTCTAACAAGATTTAGTTTGGGAATCTTCCACCCCAATGATTGAACTCGAACATTAGAATAGCTCATGGACATGGTTGGTGGAGTACAGTCGGCCCTCAAGTTCAAATAGTGACCTCTCAAGTGTTGTGAGGTACCTCCTTCGAGGCGAACAAAACCAAACAATTTAAAGCGAGTAAAGGGTGGCTTGAGCGCATCAAATTTCGTTTTGGTTTTCACAATGTGAAAATTAGCGGTGAAACTGCTTCTGCTGACCAACTGGCTGCAGTTGAATTCTCGAACAAGTTTTCCGAAGTCTTTTCTTCATACACACTTGAGCAGAGCTTTCCTGTGTGTGGTAGGCATTCAACGACCTTCTGGAGAAAAAAGAGGAGATGATGAGGATTGCCAAATGTAATCAACTATCAACTACATACATATCTAATCAATGTTGTAAGGAAATCTCCACGTTCAATACAATCACTGTTGTCATGCTGACTTGCAAATACTTTCTTGAAACCCTATGGTCCACATCCCCTATTTATACACAGGACAAGAGATTCAATTTATGCAATTTCGATTTTCAGATGATTACTGTTCAATAATAAACGGAGGTATCCAACGATAGTCTATTTCCACCAAAAATAGTGAGCACACTTGTTAAATTGATTTTGACATGTACGTTAGTTTTAGTTTAGTACGTTTATTATTCGTATGATTACTGTTTCAATGGATATTCACTTTCGGCTGACACCATCGATAGTAAAATCGTAGAATGTAGACTATTTTCCAAAAAATTGCATCAAAAGGAATTTCTATTGCCATTCCCTTTCCTGTTTCAATTACGTTTCATGATTATAAGTAAAAGGAATATAAAAAAAATTGTCATTAGTTGTCATCAGAAAAAGAGTAGAATTTCGATTACCACTACATGATTGGGAGTAGTCCCATCACACGTCTGTAATCCCATTACATACATTCATAGGTGCCTGAATAGCATCCTTCTATAAATAAAGTGTTTGAGAAGACCAATGTGATCCTACAAGCTGTGGAGAGAATATTTTCATTCGCTGCTAAGGAATTTTTGGCATTTTCTACTACTTAGGCGTGTGGGGATCGTTTTCCACTAATTTTTGGACGCTGAATCGATTGGAATGAGTCTCCATGCTCCTGGTCCGAAGAATAACTAAACCCTGTGAAAGAATTTGCAGCGTTTTTTACAATCGCTCATGGCCAAAGGCGAATTTCCATTGAAACAAGGAAGTAATTGAAGCAGCAATCATTAGCTACCAACTTTGGTACCCACCGCTCTCAGCTCAGTATGCTATAAGTGAACTATGCAATAAACCTACCTACTTCACCGATCCATGAGCTATTCAAAGTGATCGAGTTCAATTATTGGATGGAAAATTCCCATTCTAACTTCTTGGTAGAAGATATTTACAGTCCAGAGATACTTGCTAGGAGTTGAAGAATCTGTGTCAAGGATTCCTTAGGTAGGAGGATAGTAGACTTGTGAATCTAAATTCAAATGGGAGGATGCAATACTCAGCACTAAATTCGATCACTTTCTCACCCTTTCAGCGTATCCTCTTGCTTCTTCTGCACCATTGCTGTTCATTTCTATTCGTTCATATTTGATGAGTCCCGATACGGTTTTCCTGAGCTTGTCCAATCGACCTTCAGGACCTCGAGGATTGCTCAGGCGACGGGCTTTGGGGTTGACACGAATCCGCAGGCGGGATACCAATTTCGAAACATCAGCTTGATTCATTCTGAAAGTCGTTACATTATTAGGATCCGTTCTTATCAACCGATTGAATATCGGTACGCACTTGCGTAGCTGTAATCATAGTACTCTTTGCCTTCCTTACGATAGCACGATGTAAGTTCTTTATCAGTGGACGTGCTAACTGCCAATCTAAACTAGAATCCTGCGAAATCAGCGCAGACTGTACACCTAGACAGATGTTTTGTACCACTTACCTACAAGGCGGTTTTTCTCCTTAAAAGAAAAATGGAATTTGAGACTATCGGAAAGGAAACCCACACATTCGCGCCAGGTTCCTACACCTTACAATACTAATAAAACCAATTTTAATGTGGCTAGTTCTCAAATGAGCATGGTAGGCACACTCGCAAGATAATGAAGAACCTACAGGTAATAAAATACCTATTTCTACCAATAAAACTGTACAAACTCAACGCTGAAATCAAAACAACAAGGAAATCTCCAGAAGCCGTGGATTTAGTTAATTGATAACGTTGATAATAAAATTGCTGCTGTCGTATTCACTTTCTCATGGTCTTGGATCGCCGAAGTCCGGAGGGATTTTTAGAGCGCTCTGCCGGTCCTACAGCCAAGTAATAATGTGACTCTACAGTCAACAATAATAATTATTGTTTTGTAAATGAATAATACTAATTGTGCCATCTTGTGCTCTTTTGAAATTGTAATTTTCTCGTAGTTTTATCATTTTTTTGAATTTAATCACCAAACAAGAGGTTTCTCTCCCCCTAAATAATGGATTTTCTTTGCAAAGCGAGGAATTTCGTTTTTAAGAGGTTTTTATTTGGAGGGATTTTGTCCGTAGGAGAGAATAGATAAAGGAAACAATATTATTAAAAAACGCTGCAAATTCTGCGTGGAGGTTAATTTCTTCAACATTGATAAAATGGGGAAAACAGTGGGTGTGACGGGTTCTGGACCCATTCCAATCGATTCAGGGTCCAAAATTTAGTGGAAAATGATACCCTACACGCCTAGGTACCAGAAAGCTCAAAAACACATTCAAAACGGGTAATAGATACCCATTTTGACCCATTACCTCTTACAGTGGGTGCCAATTGTTCTGGGACCCTTTTCATTGGATTCAGCGTCCAGAATCTAGTGGAATATGATACCCTACACACCTAGAATATCGATTATCTAGAAAATCTCAAGCGCTACAGGCGCAATGTCAGCACCTGTTGATTGGGTATTGTCTCTTCCACGCCGCTCTTTGACTTTGTTGGTCACTTTTAAATCGTTGTAATCTCTGAAATTTAAAAGTGTGGGTGTTTCCACTGATTACGGTTCTAGCCTAACTACTAGCTGAATATGCAGACCTGGAATACATCATTTGAGCTATGCGGGTCTACGGGTCTACAGTGTGAAGGCGGATCAATAGTAGGATAATAGTAGAATAGTAGGATATTCCAACACAGCTGATGAGTTAGGGCGTTGCACTGGATTAGAATTTAACGTTTTCGGGTCGAATTAGGATAGCAGCTGACAGTGCAGCACAGAAGACAGCAGCCCTCAACCGTCTCATGGCAAATATCTCTGGCCCAAGGCCATGTAAATAACGAGTATCGTCAGAATGGGGACAGTGCCCCATATCCTTGCACTACCCCACCTTTTGAGTGTTCCGAATGGGTGTGGGGAATGATGAATGATGAAGACTACCTAGAAAAGAGACATGTTAAAGCTTAGCACTTGAAAAAAAGAGGAAATTGTTGTTGCATTGGCAACAGTGGTTCGCCGTTTGTTGCTTGTGTGTGCTGAGTAGTGCTTATCAATTCTTTGGGAGTCGATTCAGAACTGACGTTTGTAGGGGAGAAAAATCATACAAATGGGAAATTTCCCCCGCTATTTGTTTTGCTTCTTCTCCGCCAGACAGCGACTCCTACGTATTCTTTTTATTACCAACAAGCTATAGAAAGATGGTCCTTGAGAAAAAGTGATAACTGGTCACACGATTGACTGAGGAAGAACCCGGCAAATGACCACCCCTGAGGCCATGTAAATGATGAGTATCATCACAAAATGGGAATAGTGAGGGTCCCCATATGCTTGCATTAACCCATCCAAGGAGCACGCACCCTTTGAGTGTTTCTAATGGGTGTGGGGAATGATGAATGTGCTGAGGATAACGATGGCTGGCTAAATATTGCCCATTATATTGATGTGGTCAGGTAGGAAGGTGGTAGGAAGGGTCGTACTCAGTCCAAAGTAATGTGCTGATGCTGAACAGTTCCAGAATGAGCTCCAGGGATCAAGGTAGGTGAGGTTTTAGTGAGGTTGTTCAAAGATGAAGAAGAAGAAGAACGCTTGTCTGCTCTTATAGTTAAATCCTCTAATTCCATCGCGTGAAATCACTTTGCCAACACCAGCCCCAACTAAACATAGGTTGATTATTCAAGGAATAACCAACCAAAAGCAAACTAATCAATAAAAATATCATAAAAGTAATCTGTAGCGTTCTTCTTCTTCTTAGCACAACCTCACCTACCTTGATCCCTTATCGTATCGTTCCCAATGAGGTGCACAGGGTAGCAAACAGTTAATATCCAATTAGTTACTATCCTCTTTCGGTCATAACATATTGCACCACTTCTACGCAGCACTTTGCTAAGAACGCTTTCCTCCCTTAAAATCTCGGCTCAGTACATGACTATGTACCTAGATAGTTTTACTCAAGGTATTCTTGCCTGGAAAATCGTATATGTATAGTAGGGATAATAAAATTTTATTAAAATCAATACAATTTGTTCATTCCTTGTATGTTTGATTGCTGACAGGAAATTGATTAGGGATAGTTCATAGTTAAAGTTGTTAATTTCCATTGCTGATGGATCTGGGGATTAAGGTAGCGGACCCTCTTCGTGCGGTATATTCGTTACTATTTTAAACCACATAAATTATTTTTGTGCGGAATATTTCTACATTCTAGTGAGTTCACGTAAAAACTTTGCCCCCCCCCCCCCCCCCTCAAAAAAAACTGTTTCGAGGAAGGAGACCCTTGAGAGCGGACCAACACCAATGATACCTAACACTCGAGGGCGATAACTTCAATCGCTCTCGAAAAGCTTTCGACCTCGTAAAAATAACTTCTACAACCAACGTTTCGACAAATATACCTGACTCATGCGCGCGAGTACCTACATCACTTTACCGCTGTGTAGGGTAGACCTAACGTGAAGTTCACTTTATTTATTGCTCACTCTTCATTTCCTTTTGCCTGACAGAGCTGTCAATTTTCTCACTTCGCTTACAAAACACGGGACCAAACTGTCTACTGGAGGAACGGCCGGGTTTAAAAGGGATTTTTAGGAGAAATTATGACCAGTACGGTAACATTTCCAGCTCAAGAGGGCTGCTAGGGCAAAATATCCTCGATGATCAGCATTGTTGACTAAGGAGAAGTGACATATTAAGGAAGCAACTGGTAGAGGTACTTTTTTGTCAGGAAAAAACCGTTAAACCGAAATTTCTCGGTTCTCGGTTTATCGCAACTCCAGGCAAGGCTCCAATCCATGATAAGAGAGATGATGAGGGTCCCCGAACGATTAGAGCCCCCTGGAAGAAGTTAAGGGTGAGAATGAGTATCTATCTACCCATTTCAAACGTGTTTTCGAGATTTCTGGTTCTTAGGCGTGTGGGGTATCATTTTCCACTAAATGTTGGACTCTGAATCGATTGGAATAGGTTTGGGGCACGCCATACTCACTGTTTTCCCCATTTCTCGATATTTTCAACGATTTAGGCGCGTGGGTTACTAGTTTTTTTTCTTCTAAATTTTTGACGCTGAATCCAATAAGATGGGTCCTGGGATGATTGGCACCCACCCGAAGAGGTTATGGGTCAAAATAGGTATCTATCTACCCATTTTAAACGTGTGTTTTCGAGATTTCTGTTTCCTATTCGTGTGGGGTATCATTTTTCACTAAATTTTAAACACTGAAGCGATTGGAATGAGTCTCCATGCGTCTAGTCCAAGGAATAACCAACCCCTGTGATCTTATCACTCGGTTTGTGACTGCAAATATTGGTTGAACTGAGAATTTCAGGAATGTTTTCATCGGTTTTGTCTGGGATTTCAGTTTACTTCCAAGTAGCTCTAAATACCGACTACCAGATAATATTTTTAGGGACCTCTTTCTATGCTTCCAGGTTCTCCTCTGGCTTCCCGGTAGGTCTTCTTGCAGACGCTCTCAGAACTGCTTTTAGTATTTCGGTCAATTCTAAGGTAGCTTCGACTCTAAAAACTGGAAAAAAGAGGAAAAAAATGAGGACGTTGTGCCCATGGGGCCACCCACCCTCGCCTACCGGTCGGAAAGCAAACAAGGGGAATCTCAGCGCTTCACCTTTTTCCATGACATCAACCTCCGTCAATAAATCAACAAAAACGCACCCTATCGGAGGTAGATGATCTCTGGTGGTTCTCTCTTCAAATTATGCTGGTGCCGCAATTCGCGTACCTCGCCAACTTCAACGTTATTTATTAGTTCCTTTTCTCTGAGTCTTGTGTGCCCTTAGTTATCAGTATACTTTTGCGATGAGAGAGAGGGTTTTTCAGGGAGGTTGAACCCGTAAGAATACAATAAATGCTAGAAATACGAATTTAAATTCAAAGGTACTCTGAAAATTTTTGTAAAAACGCTGCAAATTCTTACACACGGGTTGGATATTCCTCGAACCTTGCGCATGGAGACTAATTTAAACCTCGGATCAGGCGCATGGAGATTCATTTATTCAACATGGAGAAAATGGGGGAAATAGGGGAACTGACGGGTCCCGGACCCAGTCCAATCGATTCAGGGTCCAAAAGTTAGTGGAAAACGATACCCCTCGAAATCTCGAAAACAGACATTCGAAATGGGTAAATTGGTACCTACAACCTAGGAAGTCAGTAAAAATATAAGCAAAAACACTGGTAGACAAAAATGATATACCTTACTCTAAGAAATTAAATATCAGAATGTAGGTAAATGATTGCCTAATAAGTTTTCTAATGCTCTAATGAGTGGCCACCCTCTCATCTTTAGGAATAAACGAAAATATGAGGAAGAAAATTATTTTCGGTAGATCCTGAATGGTCTCAATAAATAATCAAAATGGGGTTTTTGGACCTGTTTTGTAGACACAATGAGAAATGCTCCCAAGGACTCCCGAAATTCCAGCAAAATGATAGCATTTCGTACCGGTATCGGGGTTGAAATGCTCCATCCCTTCGATAACAGTAGCCCGGATCAACGAATGGGAACCAGGTTGACCAGAAGAAACCCAGAGTCCAGGGAACTGCCGAGAAAAAAGGAATAAACAACCCATGAGGAGATAACCACAACGTCAGATGATTATTTTTGGAGACTATGACAAACGGGGAGAAATCCCGTAAACACTAGGTACTCGCGAAAAATGAGATAACCAAAAATAAAATAATAATACGATTGATCAACGTCCGTATCTCAGAGAGAACCACAGTTGGGTTGTGACTAATTTAATCCAAGGACTATCCTCAGTAAATCTCTTGTCTACGAAAAGTTGAAGGAGGCGATATAATTTCATTGTGGATTATTAGGTGTCTGAAACGATCCGCCGGGGGCTAAAGACCAACTTAGCTCGAGGAGAAAGGTGTCTCGAGTATCTCGATAGAAGTGGGATGAGACAGGCCACAACACGAAAGCACAACCTCAGACAATGAGGGAGACAAGTAGGTAGATGAGCCAACGCCGACGGCTCAAACAGAGCTAGACTGCACTTCACAATAATTGTTCTCACAATAAGATGCCCGCATGGACAGATGGTCTCTATTGCAGCGGACGAGGTCAGGTATGACGATTGTAGCACTGTGGTGAGAACTTGTCGTTGTCTTTGCTGTTTGGGAACCACTCCTGAGTTGTCTGTGGAGATATGCAGTCGTGCTTGCTCTAGGTGTCTTCATACTCAAGAAGACTCTTCTTATATTTCTTGGGGATGGTGATGAATGATGGCTGCTTGCTTGCCAACGGACGGGATAGCAGGTAAGCACGCGGAAATTCTCTTGAACACTCCTGAATTCTTCCAGCTCATTCGTTCGCCACAGCTTTCTTGAGGATGGTGATGAATGATGGCTGCGTGCTTGCCAACGGACGAGATAGCAGGTAAGCACGCGGAAATTCTCTTCATCTGAATTCATCCAGCTCTGTGGCTGCACTGATTTCGGTGATGACAGTCCCCTTTTCAATTTCATCCTCCTACCACATAAGAAATTACTTAGGGCATAACCGTCACAATTGTGGGCATTGACCATACCTTGTGCTTCATCGGCGTTTTCATCCCCTTTGAGCCAAGTGACTATACTAGACTCTTCGAATTTCTGAGATCTTGGAAGTGAAGAATATAATCTGTGATTACAGGTGTTGGAGCACCACACTCGAGTTGCCTGTGAAGACATTTCACTGTGTTTGCTGTAGACGTCTTCATACTCTTGGAGACTCAGACAGTTGTTCAGTGGAGACCCAGGAGACTCACAGCAATGGTGACCCACAACCTTCAGATCTTGATTCGCAAAGTGATTGAGGATTTCAGGCATCACTTTTATCTTGTCAAGGAGAAGGATGATTTTGATTTCACCTTCATTTACCGCTATTATTACGAAGCTGAAGAAGGGTGGGTTATATTCTATATCCTTTTCCCTCAGGTTCAGCAACCAGGCAATATTATCCAGTTCAGAGACAACATGGAGATCACAATTTTATTATTCTTCTTTTGCGTCTCTCAAGCAACCTGCCAGATCTTGGTGGATGAAGGGCTACCACTAAACTTTTGATGAATGATCGGGTTGTGAGCTCTTTCTGGTTCATTCCAAATAAGATCCACCAAATTTGTTTCCACTTTCAACAAATGAATTGAATGAGCTGCCAAGCGTCCCGATAATTTCCCCATTCTGAGCACGCGAACAAGGATGGGTCACCACCAACGTTTGACACTGCTGGCATATTCTTGGTGAGCCTTTCCACCAGTCCAGAAGTAGAGGTCAATTTCATTAATTCAAAAGGGGCAGGGATCCCTTACGTTGCTTGTATGTAATAGGGACCATCAGTCCACATGTGAGCATTCGTTGACGACAGTGCGCCCAGAACCAGTGAACATGCTAACAAACTCCAAGCGCTTGTCAACGTCAGAAATGTACTCGGGCGTATGGGGATCCTCATGTGGTATGATGTAAGTTTGAATCGGCATAGAAACGATGTCCTCATTATCGAAGAACTCTCGCATTAATTTCACTTTCTCCATCACCGTCATACCTGATGTTGCTATCAGAGTCAGATGACGATGACGAGTTTATTGGCGGCGGAGGCCATCAATGAAAGGGCACAGACGAGAGTAGTGCGGGGTAGCTGTACTTAATACAGTTGATTCAGTTATACTTAAACAGGTAGTTTTGTCTGTTTATAATTAGTAGGTATTGTTTGGTCTCCTCCATACCACCCAAATCATCTGTGGCGGTCGTGCCAAAAGTCCACTGATTCTTGGAAAGATCAGGCACAATCTGCATTGTCTTCCAATAATCCACTCCGAGGATAATTTGTCTATCCTTGGTATACTCGTATATTGGGCAAGTTCTAATGGATGTATCCAGTAAACAAAAGAGGCCTTCACTGTGCCTAATCGAAGTTTATTCCAGTGCTGTCGAATGGCAATGGGGCCTGGCAACGGTTGGTGGAGTAGGTGCTAGGCCTAGAGCTGGAGAAGTAGGTACTATTTCGTCTATTTGGACGATGCAACTATTGCCACTCCTGATTGTACGACACATCTACAAGTTCTCACCACAGTGCTACAATCATCATACCTGACCTCTACCGCTGCAATAGAGACCATCTGTCCATGCAGGCATCTTATTGTGAGAGTCCCCATTGTCAGAGGTTGTGCTTTCGTGTTGTGGCCTGTCTCATCCCACTTCTATCGAGATACCTCGAGACACCTTTCTACTCGAGTTCAGTTGGTCTTTAGCCACCGGCGGATCGTTTCAGACACCTAATAATCCACAATGAAATTATTTCGCCTCCATAAACTTTTCGTAGACAAGAGATTTACTGAGGATAGTCCGTGGATTAAATTAGTCACAACCCAACTGTGGTTCTCTCTGAGATACGGACGATAATCAATCGTATTATTTATTTTTGGTTATCTCATTTTTCGCGAGTACCTAGTGTTTACGGGATTTCTCCCCGTTTGTCAAAGTCTCCGAAAATAATCATCTGAGGTTGTGGTTATCTCCTCATGGGTTGTTGATTCCCGTTTTCCTGGTAGTACCTGGACTGTGGGTTTCTTCTGGACAACCTAGTTCCCTTTCGTTCCCTCCATACTACTGGTCCGATGTATAACAACCCCTGTGAAAGGATTTTCAGCATTTTGCTTAGGTTTTTGTGTAAGTAGGTACCGAAGAATGCAAATTAGAATGTCCGCCTGTACAAGGTCTTTGAACCACCCTGCGCATATTGGACGAATCTCTTGTAGAATCTAATTCGGGGTAGCAACAAACGAACAACGGGCTGAATGATGTTTGACACGCGTCTTCGACCGAGTTGGAGCCAATAAATTACCAAAGAAAGATAATCACTACAGTTCTCAACCCGAGGAGTATTGAGACCCGACGTCTGCCACAGGCCATCCCTACACCCAAAGATAAGGAGATTGTATCTTCTTGTCGGGAAAATGTTAGTTCGAAACATCTTATCTTTGCCATCAGTTTTGAGAGTCGAGAACGGTTGTTTTACTCGTTGGAACGGTGGCTTGTGTGTTGCCGCCAAATACAAGAAGTTCTTATCGTGGTTAGGAATCGTGCTGTAAGTAATGCTTGGATATTTTTCCAACCAACTAATTAAAAAGTTGAAGTGAAAGTAGGTTTTGAGATTTTGTTGACGAAATCACCTTCCGGCGACCGATGAGTGAGGAACCAAGGTCCAAAGCTTGGAGCTGGGTGAAATGTCAGCATTTAAAGGTATTTTATGGATCGGACGGTGCGTGGAGGGACCAAACAGCGCAATGGATGACAAAAATGTAAAAATCAGAAATTTGCGCAAGGTCTGTTGGTTTAACCGTTTATAGATAGGAGAAGGCCACTAGGACTACGAAAGTTGCGGTTAATGCACTTTCTGAATTTTGAATTCTGAAACTTTCTGAATCATTTGTTTTTTCTTCGATCGGAAGAACATTGTGTAATAAATACTGTAAAAAAAGTGAATTGCTGATTATGTATAGATAGTACCTAACTCTCAACAACAGTGAAATCGAACAGCGGTGCTGGAAACAGTTCTTGTCGCAACCGGATTCTGGGGCATGTTCAGTCTGGTCGGTTGATTCTGAACTATGCCTGAAATATGCCAAAGAAGAAGAACCTGCCTAAACTTGCCTAATTTGAAAAGGTCCACTCGGAGCGTATAGTACCGCTGATCCAATTATATCACCGCATTTCCCCCAGGAAATTCTCATCGATAACCGTCCAAAACTGATTTGCTTATTCATAATGGACTCCAAAGGTAATACTTTAGTCAGCTAAAACATTCAAAATGCAGGCGGGGTAGGCATGTCTGCTGAATGGCACATCGAGAAGTTTTATGACGAGAAGAGGAAATAAGTTACTTACCAAAATCTTATAGTTGTCTTGTCTTATTGTTGACCTATTGTTAAATGCAAATATTTAGCCTCATTTATCACTGAGTGACTTGTGCAAATTTTGTGTATTTTTACACCTAGACACAAATTGATGTTCTTCCTCTTCTTCTTCACTTTCATTTCGTAGCCTTCTTCCTGACTATTTCATTTTCATCTCTTCCCTGTGATCTTTTAGGGTCCCTTGAAGTGACTGACAGTTGTCCTCATCAAGAGGTCGGAACTTTTTCAAAGATATAGCCTTCGAATACAGTTTGTACACAAGTTTGGGCAGTCGGAAGTCTCATATGGGAAGGACTACGAACCCTTGTCACGGCATGTCAGAAAGCCGAAAAGGATTCGCTGTACTGAAAATACTGTTCGTTATTGAAAGACCTCCCTTTTCTGGAATTTCTCCCATTCATGCGTTTTCGTTCAAAATGAAATCGTTCCAAACCCCTTCTTGAACGTACCCCGCCACCGCATTGATAACAGGCAATTTTTGGCTGTGATACGTCATTTGTGTAATATATCGGTCAAGATATTTGGATTAAGACTTGCCTGAGACATCAAGCCTCCGTAGTTTTATCTACTCAGATTAACCAAACATGGAAAATAGCAGCAGTCTATCGATCCAACTTTCAAAATACCAAGAAGAATCCTCACGTGGCATCTCAAAACCCACGCAAGTCCTGACTTTTTCCCTTTGACTGTCCCTACCCCCTCAACTTGACACAAATCGAGGGAAAGTGTTCATAATAAATCGGTCGGCCACATTTTAATAAAATGAATTGAATTTGAATTGTTGTAGGAATGTAGATGTACGTACACAACATATCTCTGATCTACACAAACCTCTCGATTATCACTTAATCATTGCGAGGCTGAGCTAATCCTAAGTAAATGTCGCCCTACGTTACCTTCAGAGGGTAAATTTGTACACCTATAAATGCATTGTTTGCCCCATTGAAGACTAACGAAATTCAGTGATTCACCTAATCTAGTAGTTTCCTGAACGCAAGTCTCATAAAGTGGTGGCTAGGGATATTAAGGGATGGCTGGGGACGGCTTTAATTTAAAAAGGTCAATCTCTCCGATTACCCAAAAAAAAAAAAAAAATTTTCTGAGCGTTTCAAGGTGTCTAGATCTAAAAAGTCAAAAATGTCCGTCCGCCGTACGCGCCGACTTTGGTAGTAGAAATTACTCTAAAAACCTGAAATTTTGGTCAGGGGTGCGTTCATGGCTCTGGTTGGTCCACGAAACTTTTCAACCCGATCGGACCAAATTTGGGTGGAGTAGGGGTCAAAATGTAAATTTCGAAAAATGGATTTTCGAGATTTTTGGCGATCTAGGCGTGTGGGGGTATCATTTACCACTAAATTTTGAACGCTGAATCTAACGAAATGGGTCCCAGAACGATTGGTGCGGTTATGGGTCAAAATGGGTGCCTATCTACCCATTTCGAACGTGTGTTTTCGAGATTTCTGGTACCTAGGCGTGTGGGGTATCATTGTCCACTAAATATTGGACGCTGAATCGATTGGATTGGGTTCAGGACCCGCCACACCCACTGTTTTCCCCATTTTCTCCATGTTGAAGAAATAAGTCACCATGCGCCTAGTCTGAGGTGAGTTTTTGAGCCGATCTAATTTTTTTTTTTTAAATAAATTTATTTCAATTTAAGCACAAGAAAAAACATGACAAAATACAGCGGATGCACACATTTGTGTTTGACACAACCAGCATGATCCGCCGCGATCATATATCCTACGAAATTAATCCCCCATATGAGCAAGGGCTCGTGGTGGGGGATGAGCAGGGTTCTGGCGGTACGTTAGCATGCAGTGCCAGGCAAATAATTTAATTTAGCTATGGCTATAGGCTACTTAGGTTAAATTTTTTGTATTTAACAGTTATGTAGGAAGTACATCATTAGCTGTTTTTTTAATGGTCCAGTCAGTTTATTGTGCAGTAATTTTTCCCTTAATTGGCTAGGTAGATCGTTGAAAACAAGAAAGCCCCTAAATTTGTATGATTTCTGAGCGAAGGTTGTGCGGAAGAATGGGTACTCATTGTAAACTTGTGACTGTATCTTGCTGTTTTATAAGAAGAAGAGTATGTTGTACCCCCTCTTTCGTCCTTCGTGGGTGAACAACGTCTGCCGCATCTTCCATTCAACCCGAGCAAGGTAGCGAGAGCCGTTTAACCTACCCGCCTCCTAAACGAACCTGCAGGTGCACGCGTGGGCGAAAACTTCACACCTAAGTGCTGGAAAGAGGGTTTTCAAAGCGTAGGAAGACCTATTCGAATTCCTCTGAACATATTTTTGTCACCGTTGAGTGACGTGCTCCACCGAATGAATGAGAACGAAGAGGCCATCCTTTTATTGTGCTGCCTTTTGAGGGTGCCCATGGGCAGTTTCTTTCATTGGGCCGAAACATTTCTAGTTGGTGGTCCTCTTGAACTGGTTGGTCTTTCATTGTTGGAGGCTAGAGTTGTAGAACGGCGTTTATTTTCAAGAGTGGAAACGATTTTCACACTTAATATAAAGGTTGCAGGTCTATGAAGTTTCTCTTTGTAAGTCTGAGTTTATATTTAGCCTTGTTCCGCTCATTTCTATTGTAGTTGAACAGGAACAGGACGTAACTCTCCAATTATACCAACATTTTTGAAAAAAAAAAAAAGACTTATTTTTAATTTACTTAGCCGCTCTCGTACGTAAAAAAAAAAAAAATTCACATTCTGTACACGAGTTGTTCAGACATTCAATTAAATCATAGGATTATGATGGATTAACCAACATTATTCTTACAAAATAACTAACTAGACGTTGCAATGGGCTTATTTTTCTCAGACAGCCCCTGAAAACTTTCACCTGAAGAATGTCATCATTTAAATTTCTCACCGAAAATGGCGAATTGTACAGTAACAAGTTCCAAGGAGGCAGGAATACCTATACAGGTCCCACGAGTAGTCCTCTCCCTCCCTGGAATTCCTAAAATCGTCTAAATCTAAACTATATTTTACTCGCGGGACATCCTGCATCTCAGGCAGAAATGTAGACAGGAAACGGTACGATATTGTTCTCACAGATTTTGGTGAATGTAACACTTCCATAACGTCTCCGATGCCCAGAATGTGTGGAGGTTTCGATGCGATAAATTTGGAATACTCGACTTAACAAGATGGACAATGCTACAGCTTAAAACACCACACAATTCATATTTTGGTTGGTTATTCCTTAAATAATCAACCTATGCTTTCATGCAAAAAGTCAATCAACAATTTTTTCTGGGCGTTTTACAGTGTCTAGATCAAAATTGGCATATGTCCTTCCACCGTCTACGCCGACTTTGGTAGTAGAAAAATTTCTAAAAATCTGAAATTTGAGTCAGAGGTCCATTTCCGGCTCTAGTTGGTCCTCAAAACTTTTCAGCCCGATCGGACCAAATTTGGGCGGGGTAGAGGTCAAAATGTGTATGGATTTTCGAGATTTTTGGCAATCTAGGCGTTGGGGTATCATGTTCCATTAAAATGTGGACCCAGAATCGATTGTAATGGGTCGAACGATTGGTGCTCTCTGGAAGAGGCTATGGGTCAATATGGGTGCCTATCTACCCATCTAGAATGTGTGTTTTCTGGTACGCGTACGGTATTTCTCGTACTTAGGCGTGTAGGGGTAACATTTCCCACTGAATTTAGGACCCTGAATTGATTGGAATGAGTCCGGGACCCACTACACCCACTGTTCCCCCCATTTTCCCCATGTTGAAGAAATAAGTCACCATGCGCCTGGTCCGAGGTTTATTTTCCATTTCACGAACGTCAATGATCATATTTGAAATTAGTGGCAAGTTCTGCACTATGGCAATGTGTTATTATCACAATGGAAACTTTCATGGCCGCTATAAGTCCTTCTGAATGATGATCATTCCTAATAATCCCTGGAATACGGCTATAAGCCCTCTGTATGGCCTAATTTTAGGTCCAAAACTTCACAGGTGGAGTTCTGGATCAATCATCATCAAGTAAGTATCTCAACTACGACGAATCAAATAGGTACGCAGCCGAGAAAGTGAAATAGTATCTCTTAAAAACTTTATTTAATGTATTCATTCATCCATATCCGTGGGTTGAAGATTTTACCACAGCTGCGGTCGACATGATAGAGGCCGCTACCAACCACAACGTCCGGCTCGAGAAGAATTCTATCTCGTATCAATTTACCATTTTTATTGGCTTAGTCCCTCAATTTCTAGATATCATGTCTCTTAATTTTACTTCGTATTCGTGTAGACAGCTTCGCAACGGACGAAACAGATGAAATCCAGCGTGATAGGGTAAATCTTGTGACCTATTTGTAATGATTAATAATTTTAGGTTGTGGTTCTTACTTAGTTCCCGAAATCTCTTCATTTACTCAATTGGTACTGTAAACCTGGGTTACTTTAGACTGACGAACTTTACAAAACGCTGCAAATTCTTTCACGAGGGTTGGATATTCCATGGACCAGGAGACTTCTTCCAACCAATTCAGCGTCCAAAATTTAGTCGAAAATGATACCCCACACACCTAGATCGCGATAATCCATTGTTCAAAATACACATTTTGACCCCCTCCCCCTGAACTCCGTTTGATCGGGCTGAATAGCTTTTGGTTGAACCAAATTTGGGTAGGGGGTCAAAAAGTGTATTTCAAAAAATGGATTTTCGAGATTTTTGGCAATCTAGGCGCGTGGAGTACCGTTTTCCACTAAATTGTGGACGCTGAATCCAATGAAATGGGTCCCGGAACGGTTAGCATCCTTTGGATGAGATGAGGGGTCAAAATGGGTACCTATCCACCCATCTAGAATGTATTTTCGAGATTTCCGGTACCTAGGCGTGTGGGGTATCGTTTCCACTAATTTTAGGACGCTGAATCGATTGAAACAGGTCTCCGAGGAATAGTCAACCCCTGTGAACTGATTTGCAGCGTTTTTATTTTTGAACCGTTCTGGCGGGCCTAATTTCACATTTGGCGCCATCTGGTGGTGTCGGAGTTTCAAGAATAACTTTTCATAGTGCGCTGACATCGATAATCGATTGTAACAGAATAACATTTCTCTCAAAACTGATTTATGTGTTATCAATAATATCAGATTTTTTCAGTTGTTTGTCAATACCTCATCTGGTGGCGAATCGGAGAGACTTTCTGAATGAAAACATAAGTTGATCATTCATGTAATAACCAACCAAAGCCGTGAACAGCAGTAGTAATAAACGCATAGAAATGACGGACGAATTGAATGTGTAGCAATGCTACAAAAGTAGGGAATGGGGAGTATAAAATGAATGAGAGGACAAAGAATCGCCACCCCTTTCGAGCTATATATTATTACTCTAATTCCGCCCTCCGCGAAATTGAACGCCTTTTCCGCGAGCGAACTTCCCGTTAATTCACCTGCTGTCATGTGATGGTCCTGCGGCCTTTTGTGGTGGTGGTTTTTGGCGAGATTTATTTGAAAAACCGCTTGAGGCCGAGGGATTTCACGGCGGGCCAATATTGCATTTGCGGGATGCGGTCTGAGGAAGGATAATATTATTTATGAAAAGAGAAAGATCCTTCTCCGCGCCGAGCGGTTTATTTTGAGGATAATTTCGCAAAGGAGGGTTTGTCGAATTATTCCTTTTTTCGTGTCTCACAGATTATTCCCGTGACCAGTGGAAGAGAGGAGGAGGCCGTGATGTAGGGGCTAGAAAAAATGTGTACTAACCCTCCTAGTTCAAGGTGGGGTCCGATCCGAGCCAATTTTCCTTGAGTAACCTTTCCTTGAGTCACACTCTAACAACCAAAAAGCCCACAGAAACAAAATATGAACTCGGAGATTATTGAAACGAAGCTAGTGCAGATTTCTTGAAGACCCTCGCTTTACATAACCTACCCAAACCTTGTTGACAAGAAGAGCCTGCAACACCCATATTCCACGACAGTTACGATTGGCCATAAACTCATTGTTGGAGATACCAGAAGAGGATGAAAAAATACCAGTTCCTGCTGCTTGAACTTTACAATCAAGAAGAAGAAGTTGTTTCCTGGCTCCTGGTCCGAGGAATACCCAACCCTTGTGATTTTCATGGGCGTTTCAAGGTGTTCAGATCAAAATAAGCAAATAAGCAAATGTCCGTCGGCCGTCCACGCCAATTCTGGTAGTAGACATTTTTCTAAAAATCTGAAATTCGGGACAGGGACCCGATTCCGGCTTTAGTTGGTCCTCAAAAGCCCGATCGGACCAAATTTAGGGAGGTAGGGGTCAAAATTTGTATTTTGACTCCAATGAGACGGGTCCCGGAACGACTGGCACCCACCAGAGAGGTTATAGGTCAAAATGGGTATCTATCTACCTATTTCCAATGTGGATTTTCAAGATTTCTGGTACCTAGGCGTGTGGGGTACCATTTTCCGCTAAATTTTGGACGCTAAATCGTCGAAAAATTTTCTAAAAATCTGAAATTTTGGTCAAGAACCCGTTCCGGTTCTAGTTTATCCTCGAAGCTTTTCAGCCAAATCGTTCCAAATTTGGGCGGGGTAGGGGTCAGAATGTGTATTACGAAAAATGGATTTTCAAGATATTCGGCAATCTAGGCGTTTGGAAAATAGTTTTCCACTAAATTTTGGGCGTTGAGTCTAATGAAATGGGTCCTGGAACGGTTGGCACCCCCTGGATGAGGTTATGGGTCAAAATGGTTACCTGTCTACCCATTTCGGATGAGTGTTTTCGAGATTCCTGGTACCTAGGCGTGTGGTGTAGGTATACTTTTCTACTAAGTTTTGGACCCTGAATCGACTGGAATGGGTCCGGGACCCACCACACCCACTGTTTTCCCCATTTTCCTCATGTGGAAGAAATGTGTTTCCATGCGCTTGGTCCGAGGAACCAACCCCTGTGTAGGAATTTGCTGCGATTTTTGTTGTTTTGTTCAGAGGAGTAAAACAAGGAATGATTGAAAATGTCCTTTTCATGGTATTTCTTATCACCTGGCATCTACTCATGTGGGGATAGTCACAAATTTTTCACGTGACCAGTGGGAGAGACGAAGGGGCCGTGAAGTAGGGGCTAGAATAAATGTCTATTAAATCTTGTAGGGTGTTACGTTCGATAAACCTAATTTTTTGGGCTGATTTCGTATCTCACGTTATGATAACGTCTTCGTTGTCGCAAAAGACAATGAAGTTCTTAGGAGAACCTAAAACCGCTTACCCTGTCCTGTTGTAAGCTCTTAGGGGTATTTTTTTTTCTCCTCATAGTTTAGTCCTTCCCATTGATATTCAGCCCTGACCCCATCGCGTGAAGGGTACAAACGTTCAGGCCAGGTAAAGATCTGAGCATTCCAATCTCCTCCCGCAGCCTCTCGACGCCCAATATCACGTGGTGAGCGGAATTCCGAGCCACGTGGTCTGTAATTTCCGCGTTCCGTAACCTATCGGTCAGGTATTGAATTCACGGTCTCATTTATTTGGTCGAATAACAGTGAGTATAGGTTGAGCATTCTTCTCAAACTTGGAATGTCATTTGAGCACATATTCGCTTTTCAAAGTGCTTTCAACACACCAGTGCGCTCATCGCGTTCGTCTGAAGCGGATAAAAATCATTTACTGCACAAGTGCGTACAGAAAGGTGTCATGTAGAACAATAGACGATAAGAAGAGTAGGTCGGTGTTTTCAGCTTTCTTGTGTTGAATAACTCGAGATAAGGTTACACGTTCGCGACGACAACTCTGCACTTGAAGCTCCATTCATATTTTTGATGAAATCTTAATCTGAGCCCTGATTATGAAATGTTAAATAGAAAACTTGAAATCACAATTAAAATATTCTCGCGAAATCATGACTGTACGCTATTAATTGAGCAATTCTGACTTCGACTCGATGGTCGATAACCAAACCGGAGCAGGAAAAGTAGACCAAATTACATTTAAAACCGAGGAGGGGCATCGAATTGACTTGAATCATTCTAAGGGCCACTTTCACCAGAAAATGATTTGCCGGAGTTTAGTAAAACTCGTTTATTTCTAAACTGAAAAGTTAAACCTGAAATCGCTCTGGCGTCTTTCACCACCCCAAAAGTCAGGTAAACCCGTTTTGACATTATCGAGTTTAGCTAAACGAAATGGTCCCATGGTCCGAAAGGGACCGTGGACACAGGTACGTGTTTGGACACATAAACCTGAAATAGCAACCACACAGCGCTTCCTGCCTCAAAAATGATTTCATTTGTTTATGTTATGTTCGTTGTTTTATCAATCCAATTCTAACAATTTATAATATACTACTAGTACTACTTTGGTTCAAATTTATTTTTATTGTTGTGTCGGAGTGCTTTTATATTGCGTTCATGGTAAGTACCTGTTCATTTTGTAATATTTTTGAGTATCAATTCCCTTGACAAGATGTACCTGAGCTATTCTCATTTTCAGAATCGTTGTGTTTGGATCGTAACGTAAGTAATTAAACTCCATCGTTCCCAAAAGGATAATCATTAACGACGATAAGTTTCACCTTCTGTTCAGACTGGATATCAAATGCCTTACGCCTGTACTTTAGGTGCATTATTACGAATTGGTTTGCCCATCACACAGCATGATAGATACGTAAAGACTTTTCGTTGAACGTTCTTGGAGAAATGGTAAATTTGGTGACAACGAGAAACTTCTGTTATTCTAGATGGAGGATAAGAAGAAAAGAGCACCCAATTTCACGACAGAGAAGAAATTGATCCTCGTCCAAGTCGTCAAGAAATTTGCCGGCGTCATTGAGAACAAAACCTCAAATTCTGTTAGCCGGACGGAAAAGAATGATGCGTGGTCTCGGATAACTGCAGAGTATAACTCGACGTCCGGCTGCGTGTGAAAAGACGGCGAGCAATTTTAGAAAGAAATTTTATCTCACAGGTGAGGGAAGAGTTTCATTTTCGTATTCATTTCCTAAGATCATTTGGCAGATAAAAAGCCTATTCACTCACGTGACCATTGAAGTAATTGTATAATTGTGTAATTGTGGTAAGATAATTTTGAGAGAGCTGGTACATGTAGTGGAGTGCTCACATTGTTTGGTTGGGCAAACATTTTATGGCTTGGTGCACTGTAGTCTAGGGTAATTTACAATGGCACTACCGATTATTTAGTATCGTAATTTGGATTGACTACCGTTATAGTGTGGTGTGCATGGAGCTAATAATAATAATATTGAAATATTGAAGACAATCTATAAAAATATCAGAAACAAATAAAGTAGTTTTAGCTTGACTTGGCCAGGGACTTGGATGAAAGACGTAGGTTGTCAGGTAGATGTAGGTTCAAGCTCATGCCAGGCATGAACATTTCGAAAGAGTAAATTAGTAACAAATTGATGAAAGTTGATTATGGGGTGGACTGTTATGATGTTATCATTATCCATTGCAGGAACAAAATGCTGTGGAATTCTTTTACGAGTTGGAAGATGGATGTTTCGAACGTGTCATGAGTAAAAAAGTGAGTAACATTAAAAGCTTTATTCAAATTTTGAATAAGAATGGCACTATTGCTTTTGGTATTAGAAATCACATCATGTATAACTATTGCAGGATTGCACGCCTGGCTCGTCCAAGGAGGAACCAAGAAAGTAGGTCGCTCGTGCATCGACTGTCATTGGAGTGAGAGACGCCCAGCGCCAATATTGGGAATCTTCTCATCCAGATTCCAAAGGCGCGCTCCACTGGATTCCTCCTTCTAGAAGAAAAACTAAATTACTACATATTTATGTTATTACTATATTACTATTATTAAAGTGAGTATAGCGTTCTGGCAGAGAAGAAAATATAGAGATATGATGTATCATGTACCTTATTTTATGCAACCTCATATGGCGACTGGGGATCTTCTAAAGGAGTCATCATGTAAGCCTTATTAGCGTATCCCGAATCTCCTAAAACAAGAGAATTTGGGAATTCACCATTCTCGATTCGAGATTGATCAAAAATGGTTTGATCGTGAGTGCTGCCAGGCCAACAAGGGTCCACCCTACCCTAGGAAAAAACAATCAACATGGTTATGTGTTAATGGCCCCTTGTGACTAAATGTACTCAATAAATGGAGCAGAGAACTTTAAAATTATGTTCTTCAGTTGGTAAGAAAATCATATTATAGCAGACGCCAGGTATGTACCTGTGAATGATTCTGTGGGCTGTAGACTCGCTGAAGTCGCCACAGATCAGTTGTGTACTACCGGTCGCGTAGTCTCAGGATGAGCAGTAGTTGGTTGATTGGAGACACTGCATTATTTCTGAAGAAAAGACAACGTCAATAATTACAAATGAACAACCGAAAAAGGCAGCTTGTACACGAAATCGCAAAGCGTTGTCTCTTTTACGCATACGCAATATGAGCCATAATTATGGACCAATGAGCTATATTGCCTTTCACCATCATCAAATATAGTTAGGTAATTGGATTGGTTGGTTCGGTTGTAGGTAATTTCCCTACATCCCCTCAAATTTGGTGCTCGCAGCAATTGAGTCACAGTGTGTATCTGACGATGATTAGCTTATGAGTTCTAAGCACTAATCATTGATCAGCCTATTATCTGGCGCTATTCAAGTAATCACACATTTTATTCGTCGTAAGAGGTATCAATTTTAACTTACTTACTTTTTGTCCGACGGAAACTCCAAGCTAACGTCAATGAAGTCGAGCACTTGAAGGAATCCTGCAATTCTGTGAAATTCTATATTGTTTTGAATCACGCTCTTGATCCTCCGCTCTTGATCTAGGAAAATAGATGAATTGTTCCAACAGCGCTGCAATCGCTTGGGATACCCTAGGAAAAAAAAACAATCCAACTTGATTATTTGTTAATGGCGCCTTGTCACCAAATGTACTCAATAAATGGAGCAGAGAACTTTAAAATAATGTTCTTCAGTTGGTAAGAAAATCATATTGTAACAGACGCCAGGTAAGTACCTGTGAATGATTCTGTGGGCTGTAGACTCGCTGACCCCACTGAAGTCGCCACAGCTCAATTGTGTACTACCGGTCGCGTAGTATCTCAGCGTGAGCAATAGTTGATTTATTGGAGACACTGCGTTGTTTCTGAAGAAAAGACAACGTCAATAATTACAAAAGAACAACAGAAAAAGGCAGTTTGTACACGAAATCGCGAAGTGTTGTCTTCTTTACGCATACGCAATGTGAGCCATATCAATGGGCCAGTGAGCTCTATTGCCTCTCATCATCAAATATAGGTAGATAATTGAGTTGGTTGACTGATTGATTGGTTTGGTTGTAGGTAATTTCCATACATCCCCTACAATGTGCTGCTCGCAGCAATTGTATCTGAGTCGCAGTGTGTATCTGACGATGATTAGCTGATGAGTTCTAAGCAATAATCATTGATCAGCCTATTATCTGGCGCTATTCAAGTAATCACACTTTTTATTCGTCGTAAGAGGTATCAATTTTAACTTACTTGTCCGACGGAAACTCCAAGCTAACGTCGATGAAGTCGAGCACTTGAAGGACTGCGGGCTTTGAGAGCCGGAATCTCCGCCGAAACTCAACGTCATCCAAAGATGTAAAATGTGGAATCCGTTCCCGGATCTTCCGTGGACGTCTCCTCGGAACGTCGTCCTCGTCCGACGAGTCAAAAATTACCGACAATGCCAAATCTCGCGAATTCATCCTTCACAGTTCACACCGTACGATACAACAACACTACTGCGGCCATCTTTAAAAACACTGGCAGTAACCGGGTTTAGTGGCTTGACCGCCCGGCTGTTGGGAGTTTAAACTCGAAACGTCTCGATAGGAGTTTAAACTCGAAACCCGCTCTGGTGAAAGACGTTTCTGGTTCAAACTCAGGTAACCTCGGACCTCTTCGGGTTTAAACTCGTTTCAAATGTTTGGTGAAAGTGGCCCTTAATGACCGAGTGGGCGAGGAGACAGACGGTCAGGTAGCGTGCATAAACTGCAAATGTGACTGAGCAGGCAACTTACAATCTACTCGATCGCAGCTAATAAATTTCATTAATGAATGCCTCTTGTTAGGCATGCTCTGTGTTAGGCTAATGTATCTCAACATCGAAAATCGCAATGAAGCTCACACTCGAATTCGTTCATTTGAATAACGCGATACTTTGCCAAAAGCTATTAATACTGAATTTGTTTCATAAGTTATCC
Source organism: Cyrtorhinus lividipennis (assembly GCA_019603395.1). Taxonomy (NCBI): domain Eukaryota; kingdom Metazoa; phylum Arthropoda; class Insecta; order Hemiptera; family Miridae; genus Cyrtorhinus; species Cyrtorhinus lividipennis. The sequence continues at coordinate 5,180,802 of CM033999.1, read as the reverse complement.
AAGCAAGTCCGGAGGATTTTTTTAATACGGTCTGTCGTAATCTTGTTTCTGGCGCCACAGCGATAAAAATTCTATAAATAAATGAATTAATCACAAAAACAAGACCTCGAATAAAAAAATAAGACGCCAGAAAGAGAGACACTGGCGTTGAAACAGTCGCCTTAATTTACATTTGTGAATCGCGGAGATAACCTAATAGGTTCCGAACCAGCGAAAAGGTGACACCCGGTTCTAACCCGCTGGAACCTACCCGAATACGTAGTTCTTTGGATGAAATTCGACGAACGGACTAGATTAGGCTTTTTCAAACGCTCCATTTAACGCGCTGTTTCAAGTTTAGTTAATATTGATTTGAGAACATTTAAAATTATGTCATAAATCTGAGCGTGATGCGAGAAATAACGTTAGTTTGAGGAATTAACTTTGTCTTTGTCAAAAATCCTTGAAAAATTCATTAAAACGAGGGTTACATGTTTTCTTGCAACAAACAATATTATTTCAAAATCACAGAGGTTGTTTATTCCTCGGACCAGGCGCCGGGAGACCCATCCCAATCGATTCAGGGTCCAAAATTTAGTGGAAAATGATACCCCACACGCCTAGGTACCAGAAATCTCGAAAACACACCTGCGAAACACACGAATACCCATTTTGATCCAAGCGTTCTGGGGCCCGTCTCATTGGATTCAGCATCCAAAATTTAGTCGAAAATGATACCCCACACGCCTAGGTACCAGAAATCTCGAAGACAAACCAGCGAAATGGGTAGATTGATAACCATTTTGACTCATAACCTCTTCTAGTGGGTGCTAACCGTTACGGAACCCGTCTTATTTAGCCGTCCAAAATTTAGCCGAAAATGATACCCCACACGCCTAGATTGCCAAAAATCCATTTTTTGAAAAACACATTTTTGTATGCCGTCTACGCCGATTTTGGTAGTAGATAAATGTTCTAAAAATCTGAGAACTGTTCCTTAACAATGCATTTTCGAGATTTCGGCGTGTGGGGTATCATTTTCCAGGTTATGGGTGAAAATGGGTATTTATCAACCCATTTCGATTGTAGATTTCGAAATTTCTGGTACCTAGGCGTGTGGGGTATAACTTTCCAGTAAATATAAGACGCTGAATCTATTGTAATGAGTCTCCATGCTCCTGGTTCGAGGAATAACCAACCCCTGTGATTTATCTATTTTGGTAATAAATGAATTCTGAAGTGAATTTGAGGCATCTTTCTCGTAAAGTTGGTTCTTTCTTCGTAGATAATTATTTCTACACGCTGTTCAACTCATTGATCGTTGCATATGTAAGCGATAATGAGACTATGGACCCCCGCCTCGACTATCCGTGGGTGCGTTGATCTAATCTCCTCGATCAAAATAGGAAAAAAGGGCTAGCATGTGGAAAAACCACAAATCCCGCCTCAGCATCAGCATAATAATACTAGCGTGAGGGGGGGACATGCCTCAACAATGGCGAGATTAGTTGGATCGGGGTGGGTTTTAGCAACCCTTTCTGAGTTTTGAAAGGTATATACGCTCTCCCTTCATACTCCGTGAAAATGGTCCAAACATTTCCATGACAATGGTTAGCAGCAGCTCAACCGTGTTTGAAACCCTCTTCTCGTTCTAATAAGCATAATCCCGTAACTTAATACGCATCTTCTCGCCAAGCGTGCGCTGGACTTGGATATAAGCTTTATAAAGTTTTCAAACACCTCTGGCGTATATGGGAGCGAACAGATTAGCATAATCCACGAAATCGTTCATGTCTGGTGCCCGTCATTGGTGTCTATCGATCAAAATGACGTTTTTACTTTCGTTGTGCTCTTCCAACGTTATGAAAGCACGTTATCAAAATAAAACGTCGTAAATCGCCTCTTGTGGCCAGTAACCATGCCTGAAGCTGTATTTAAGAAAGAATAAAAATCATCATTTTCCAAGCATCTCAATTACATTCTCTCTAAATAAACATCGATCAAAGTGAAGACAAGAAGCGTATAGGTACCTATACAGAGTGTTAACCATTAAGTTAAGCATCCTTCAGGCGGTCGATTCTACGACTTATTTGCAACAAAAAGTGTCTCCAGGACGTTTCTTTTTAGAGGCTTCGTTTCCGATTTATTCACGATTTAAGATTCTTGTCGTGTTTTCGACCTGACGTCACTAAAACGGCCATAACTCCCCTGATTTTCAAGATAATCTCAAATCTGAGTACACCGTTAGAAAGGGCTTCAAATTTCCCTTCTGATAGGCTTCTCAACATTCGTAGTAGTTGAGTATTGGTATTCATTAATTCAGCCAGACGTTGGAAAATTAATGGAAACGCGAAAGCCGGGTAAAGAAACATTTTTCCCCGAAAAATTCTCGCGTTCATTTGTGGAGAAATCATCATTTTCAGCACGTGTTTGCACATGAAATTTCACAGGATTGTAGGTTTTGTTGTTGTTGCTTGTTGTTAGTATTATCCTTTTGTTCTCCGTTTCTCACTTGGACTGGGAGCTGGCTGTGGTGAAGTTGAAATGAAATACATGCGCCAAAAAAGATGATTTCTTCACTCGAAATAAAAAAAGAAAAAATGAACAAGAAAATAAATAAGAAACGGATAGCATCACTGGAATCAGCGTTAAAAACACGAGTTGGTTATTCCTCGGTCCAGGTGCACGGAGACTCATTTCTTCAACATGGAGGAAATGGGTGGAACAGTGTGGCGGGTCCCGGACCCATACCAATCGATTCAGGATGCAAAATTTAGTGGAAAATGATACCCCAAACGCCTAGGCACCAGAAATGTCGAAAACACATATTCGAAATGGATTGATAGATACCCATTTCTACCCTTAACTACGTCCGGTGGGTGCAAATCGTTCTGGAATCCATTTGGTTGGATTCAGCGTCCAAAGTCTAGTGGAAAATGATATCCCACACGCCTGGATCTTCAAAAATCTCGAAAATTCATTCTTCAAAGTACACATTTTGACCCCTACCCCGCCAAAATTTGGTCCGTTCGGGCTGAAAAGTTTTGAGTATCAACTAAAGCCGGGAATGGACTTCTGACCCGAATTTCAGATTTTTAAAAAATGTTCTACTACCAAAAACGGCGCGGACGGCGTACGGCGGATGGACAGAAAACATTTTCGGGGCGAATCAGAGAGTTTGACCTTTTGCATTAAAAGATAAGTGGATTATTCAAGGAATAACCCAAAATTGGTTTAGGGATCAAATTTTCGTAAAATGTTGTATAGATGAATTCGAATCCGCAATAGTAAATTGGGGTTTCTATCTAGAATAAGAAGTTATCAAATGTATAAAAAAAATTATACAAGAATAAGTTGTGGTCTCACTTGCCCAGTTGCGTGGGCAACTGGACGATTTTAGGATGGGCGAGGGGGGGGGGGGGGTAAGTTGTGGGACACCCTGTATAATGAATAACGAATATACTCATCACATAAGTGCCCTCGTAGGTAGTCGATTACATTACTTCAGGCGGGACATCGTAAATAGTACGCTCGATTTTCAAAATCTACCAAGTAATAATGCGAGAAATTATTCACATTTTGCGAAATAATAAGCTGTATTAATGGCGTGTATGACAAAAATTAAGGTGTCTTCTCAAAACGCACTTGATTCCATTAAGTCTTGAAAAATTTTTGATCAGTAAGTAAAAGCAGTTCACTCGAACGGCCCAGATGAGGTCCACTCAACCCAGAAGGACCCGAGTTGGGGGTTCAGGTGAAAAGAGGATGTCCTTTGGGGTTCAAATCGATTCGAACTGTTACATTAGGAATGTAGGGAGCCCTCTTGACGCCTTTCCATCCGGATTCCGAATGAAGGGAGATCATAAATGAAACATGGCCTGTCACTGCTTTGACTCGACGACTGCCCTCAACTTTCCGCAGTTCCATCAATTGAACGGGAAATTTCTATTGGTGGATGACGGCTCGGGAAATTAACTCGTTCTAATTGGCCTGGCTCCGCTTTTCACAATCAAATGAATACATAAAACGTTAATTTCTCAATTTAATATCTTCTTCAAGTCCGCTATCTATTCTAAACTTTTTATTTCATCAATTAAGCCATTCATCTCTATTCGAATATTTATTGCTGCCAACGAGCCAAATAGAGAATCAGCAGATTGGTTACCGTTAACGCGTTGGCGTCGACTGTGTGGTTGCCTTCACCTACAGGGGCTTTCATTCAAGCCTTGTTGAGGGTTCCAATTGCACAGTTGGAAGTCGGCTATGTAAATTTGAATGCTAAAGAGCTCTCGTCGAAGCGAACAGGTCATTTGCAAAGCCAAACAGTTGTCATTCACCTGCCATCAAAGACCTCAACGAGTAATTTCGAGTGTTTGCAAATCCTACTCGTTTTCATTCCCACGCAGTTCTCGGGATGGCTAATCGCGCTTGGCCCACGGAACTAATAGGCCAAATTGTTCTAATTGATAGTTCAGGGCCCCACGTGGGGGTCGGAAATCGTTTATGTTTTCCATCCCAAATATGATGGCAGAAACGGTCGACGTGATTTGTTTTGATCATCTCATGAAGATACTGGATTGTAGGAAAGAGACCCTCTGTCGTGCCCACGTCCATCATACATTGTCGCTCCTATTTATTTTATTTATTCATTAAATTAAAGATTGATAACATTATTGCAATTTCATATTACATTTCATTTGTGCGGAAGCATAAAATGGAGGGGTTGCACCCTGGTGTCAGTTGTTATGGGGGTACTAACAACCAATTGATAGTCCCCGTGAATTTTACTTATACATTGGTAATATTGCTTAGATTGCATTATAAAAGGAGCAAATGTTGGACCAACATTCGAAAATACCGGCTCCGATATTGATCACGTACGCATGGGTGCGCAAATATGATATTTGAGATCCGCTGCAAAAACGCTGCAAATTTATTCACAGGGGTTGATTATTTCTCGGCCCAGGCGCACGGAGACTCATTTCAATCATTTCAGCGTCCAAAATTTTGTCGTAAATCATACCCTACATGCCTAGATTGCCGAAAATCTAGCAAATCCATTTATTAAAAACACATTTTGAACCCTACCTCCCCCAAATTTGGTCAGATCGAGCTAAATAGTTTTGGGTCCCTGACCCAAATTTCAAATTTTAAGAAATTTTCCTACTACCGAAATCGGAGTGGACGATGGACGGACATTTGCGAATTTAGATCTTGACACTTTGGACACCCGCAGAAAACGCTGAAAAAGGGGTTGGTTATTCCTCGGACCAGGCGCATGGAGATTCATTTTAATCGATTTAGCGTGCATAACCTCTTCCGGTGAGCGCCAACCGTTCCAAAACCCAACTCATTGGTTTCAGCGTCCAAAACTTAGTGGAAAATGATACCCCACACGCTTAGGTACCAGAAATCTCAAAAACCCACGTTCCAAATAGCTAGATGGATACCCATTTTGACCCATAACCTCTTCCGATGGGCACCAACCGTTCCGGAACCCATTTCATTGGAATTTGCGTTCAAAATTTAGTGGAAAATGATACCCTAGACGCCTAGATCGCCAAAAATCTCGAAAACCCATACACATCTTGACCCCTACCCCGCCTTAAATTGGTCCGATCGGGCTGAAAAGTTCCAAGGACCAACAACACTCAGGAGCGGGTCTCTGAAATTTTTAGAAATTTCTCTACTACCAAAGTCGGCGTGAACGGCGGACGGACATTTGCGAATTTTGATCTAGACACCTTAAAACGTCCAGAAAAATTTTTGAGCTGAATCGGAGAGATTGACTTTTTGCATGGAAACATAGTTTGATTATGATCAAACTATGAATAATTATTCAAGGAATAACCAAAATATGAAGATTTAAAAAGAAGTTTCTTGTTTACACCCATTTTGACGTTTTTAGGGCGGTTGAGGGAGGGGGGGGGGGTTACTCGCAGGACACCCTGTATTATCGCATACACGAATATTGTAGCATTGATGTGAATGCTGAAAGGGTTTGTTTTGATGTCGGTAGCTATAATAATAGCTACTCCCTGAAGTAACCCCTATTTCCAGTGAAGAGATGTAGGGTTCATATAATCGTCGTATCTCCTCCTGAAAAAGATTAATATCACTATAGTACCTTCGGGAACCGTCCTAGTATAGAGATACGTAGTCTACCACACCTGCAGAGAGATTATGAAAGCGAGTGTGTGTGCTTCACCCGGGCGTTAACTTCTCTCTCCTGTTGGCGCAAAAACTGCTTGTTTGAAACTTATGAGAGACGGCTTTCTTCCGTGGGTAGGGCGAGTTGTGGGGCATTATCTCCCCGAGCCGACCATCATAACGCCATCACTGGACCATTACCTGGCGATTATGCTAGAAGAAGTTGGCGCCCATGTTGCTTTTTTCTCGGTGGAAGTTTTGAACGTCAAAGTTTGTTTCAGAGGGGCGGCTAGATGGCCCCATGGAAACAATTTTAAGAAACCGGCTCTTCCATATTTACGATTTGTGTACCTTCACCGTCGCCACTTATCCCGTTTCATCGCCTCCAAAACGACTTTAGCGTAACATATAGCTAATTAGTTGGTCCAATCCTTCTTCCCAACTGATATTTATCTATTTGAAAAACAAAAATAATTTCCTCATCAGGCTTCAGAAGAAACAAAGTCAATCGAACCAATCATTCGATCACTCATAATGCATGCACTACATGTCGTTGTTTAGCATGGTGTTTTGATTCTATTGCTGGCTATACCGATTGGGGGGGGGGGGGGGGCACGTGTGATTATGGTGAACTCAGAAGTGTGGCGCATGAATATTCAATGTTTTTTAAAGCTGATTTGACTCAATTTTTCTTGAAATAATGACCAAAAATGGTATATTTTGCGTGAGTAATCATCTTTTCTAGCGCGTATGTTTGCACATGAAATGTTTTGGTTGGTGATTCTTTGAACAATCGACCTGCTTTCAATCTAAGGTAAATAAGTGATGTGTCAGGGATCCATTTCCGGCTCTAGTTGTTCCCTGAAACTTTCCAGCCCGATTAGACCAAATTTGGGGGTGGAAGGCCAAAATGAGTATTTTGAAAAATGGAGTTTTGAGATTTTGGTAATCTAGGCGTGTGGGGTTTCATTTTTCACTAAGTTTTGGACGCTGAATCCAATGAGACGGGTACTGTAACGATTGGCGCCCTCTGGATGAGGTTATGAGTAAAAATGGGTATCTGTCTATCCGTTTTGAATATGTTTACGAGATTTCTGGTGCCTTGGCGTGTGGGGTATCATTTTCCACTAAATTTTGGGCCCTGAATCAATTGAAATGGGTCCGAGACCCGCCACACCCACTGTTTCCCCCATTTTTTCATGTTGAAGAAATGAGTTTTTTCATAATTTTCTAAAACTCTGAAATTTTGGTCAGTTTCCCGTTTTCGGCTCTCGTTGATCCTCTAAACTTCAGCCCGATCTGACCAAATTTGGGAGGGGGGGGGGGGGGTTCAAGTGGAGGTCAAAATGTGTATTTCGAATAATTGATTTTCAAGATTCTCGGTAATTTGAGCGTGTGGGACACCATTTTTCACTAAATGTTGGACGCTGAATCGATTGGAATGATTCCGGGACACTCTACAATCACGTCCCCCCGCCGTTTTCTTCACGTTCCTGGTTCGTGTAACGTACACTGATCCAACCGGAGAGGTTGGCTTTTGCTATGATTATCAAGGAATAAAGGAATAATAAACCAAATTATATCTCAAATGATTAACGATAGTGGTCTAGCTAGCCCGCCAAAAGCAGAGCTTGTCTGACTATGAGGCCTCTGCCATTTTGCCGGATGAGGTACACACAGCTGTTGCCATATTAACTATTCATATCAGCCTTAAACCGAAGGATTGAGAATTCTTTTCAATTTCTGGTGAGGAATACGAGTAATTCTACGTTTCATCAAACTTGAGCAGCTTTAGGAAAAAAAAAAAAAAAAAAAAAATCTTGCAAAGCCAGCCGAAAAAATATTTGATATCATTATTTCAATCTTATGATCCTCTTCAAATCAATTAGTTCTCCTACCAATATTCACTAAGTTACCGATAAAGGCCGACAACGTGGTAGTCGAAATACGAGAGGTAATTGAATAAGTTACTCAAATGATTTGGTAGCTGAGAAATCATGCCGTCAAAAGCAGTTTGTGTTGAAACGACCTCTGAGCCTCTTCTTAAGTGAATGATGGTTTAACAGACTGATTTCAAATTGATTGTTTAAATCAGCCGGAGGCGATAAGATGGTCCTTGAACCTCCTTTGCCCTACATAGAGCTTATGTGACGACTATTTATTCTAGCGGGCAGAAATCGCCATACTCGGTAACACGCTTCCAAAACTGCATTTTCACGTTATCCCCGACACATTAAATGAAGGGTGGGTTTACTTTAGGTTAGTGTTATCACTAGAAATTATTGGGGTTTAATTTTTAGCAAATTTACGCGTCTTTTTGAACGTTCTAGAACTGAGAAGATTGGAGGTTATTTTCAAAACTAGCCATGTGGTGTATCGTTTTGGTTGGTTATTCCTTGAATAATCAACCTATGTTTTCATGATAATGGTCAACCTTTCCGATTCGGCTCAAAATTTTTTTCTGGACGTTTCATGATGTCTAGATCAAAAACGCTGAAAATTCTTACACAGGGGTTGGTTATTCCTTGGACCAGGCGCATGGAGACTCATTTCTTCAACATGGGGGAAATGGGGATAACGGTGGGTGCGGCGGGTCCCAGACCCATTCCAATCGATTCAGGATCCAAAATTTAGTGGAAAATGATACCCCACACGCCCAGGTTCCAGAAATCTCGAAAACACATATTTAAAATGAGTAATATATACCCAATTTGACCCATTACTTCCTCCAGTGGGTGCCAATCGTCCTGAGACCCACTTCATTGGATTCAGCTTCCAAGATTTAGCGGAAAATGATACCCCACACGCCTAGGTTCCAGAAATCTCGAAAACGCATATTCAATATGGGTAATATATACCCAATTTGACCCATAACTTCTTCCAGTGGGTGCCGATCGTCCTGAAACCCATTTCATTTGATTCAGCGTCCAAAATTTAGTGGAAAATGATACCCCACTCGCTTAGATCGCCCAAAATCTCAAAAATCCATTTTTCAAAAAACACATTTTGACCCCTACCCCGCCCAAATTTGGTCCGATCGGGCTGAAAAGCTTGGAGGACCGTCCCAGGCCGGTCACAAACCCCTGACCCAAATTTCAGATTTTTAGAAAATTTTCGACTACCAAAAACGGCGTGGACGGCTGACGGCGTACGGCGGACGGCGGACGGACATTGACCTTTTTGGTTGGTTATTCCTTGAATAATCAACCTATGTTTTCATGCAAATGGTCAACCTCTCCGATTCGGCTCAAAATTTTTTTCTGGACGTTTCATGATGTCTAGATCAAAAAAGGTCAATGTCCGTCCGCCGTACGCCGTCCACGCCGTTTTTGGTAGTAGAAAATTTTCTAAAAATCAGAAATTTGGGTCAGGGGTCTGTTCTCGGCCTAGGACGGTCCTCCAAGCTTTTCAGCCCGATCGGACCAAATTTGGGCGGGGTAGGGGTCAAAATGTGTTTTTTGAAAAATGGATTTTCGAGATTTTGGGCGATTTAGGCGAGTGGGGTATCATTTTCCACTAAATTTTGGACGCTGAATCCAATGAAATGGGTCCCAGAACGATCGGCACCCACAGGAAGAAGTTATGGGTCAAATTGGGTATTTATTACCTATTTTGAATATGTGTTTTTGGGATTTCTGCTACCCAGGCGTGTGGGGAATAGTTTTCCACTAAATTTTGGACGCTGAATCCAATAAAATGGTCCCAGAACGATTGGCACCCACTGGAAGAAGTTATGGTTCAAATTGGGTATATATCCACCCATTTTGTATGTGTCAGGATTCCTGGTGCCTAGGCGTGTGGGGTATCATATTCCACTAAATTTTGGACCCTGAATCGATTGGAATGGGTCTGGGACCCGCCACACCCACTGTTTCCCCCATTCGAGGAATAACCAACCCGTGTGTAAGAATTTGCAGATTTTGTTTTGTTGTCAAACTTCATATTCGGATTCAGCACTCCAAAAAACGTAGGAATTCGTCTAGAAACCTTCCACCCTAATTTTTTTTTTTTTGTAAAAACTAACATTGGACCGGGCCAACCGGTGAAGGGCCTCAGGTATGTGGTAGTACATATGACCTGACCCCCACTCTGCAACAAGGTCAAGCTCTCATAACGGTTCTCCCTCACTCAACTCTGCAGGCTGCAGCTCACACTAGTGGAGGGTCACTTACAAATCAGTTCATCCTGGGGTTCCATGCAGTGTACTCAACGTTTCTAGTGAAGACGCCCATGGTGATTGATGCTATCTTCATTGGACTCTCCTAAGAACCTAAACTCTTGAGGTAATGATTTACACGTTCAGAAATTACATTTGTTTATTCATTTCACATCATAAATGCTGATCATTTTAGAACATAAGAGGGTTGTATTCTGTTTATATTTAGACTGGAGTTCTGAATCCTAGACCAAGTCAACCATCTGGTTTTATGGAGGAAAGGAGAAGCAGGAAAATGTCCACAACTGCAAAACCATACACTTGTTATCATTGTGACTACCGAGCAACAAGGAAACGGACCATAGAAATCCACATGTTCACTCACACAGGCGACAAACCATATGCTTGTGATCAGTGTGCCTACAGAGCTGCACAGGCAGGGACCCTAAAAAGGCACTTGAGTACTCACACAGGTGCCAAACCATATGCTTGTGATCAGTGTGACTACAGAGCTGCACTCCCCTGGAGCCTGAAAAGCCATAAGATTACTCACACAGGTGCCAAACCATATGCTTGTAATCAGTGTGACTACAGAGCCGCACTGGCAGGGAACCTGAAAAGGCACTTGAGTGCTCACACTGGCGCCAAACCATATGCTTGTAATCAGTGTGACTACAGAGCTGCACATGCAGGGATCCTGAAAAGCCACATGAGTACTCACACAGGTGCCAAACCATATGCTTGTGATCAGTGTGACTATAGAGCTGCACAGACAGGGAGCCTGAAACGCCACATGAGTACTCATACAGGTGCCAAACCATATGCTTGTAATCAGTGTGACTACAGAGCCACACAGGCAGGGAACCTGAAAAGCCATATGAGTACTCACACAGGTGCCAAACCATATGCTTGTAATCAGTGTGACTACAGAGCTGCACAGGCAGGGACCCTAAAAAGCCATATGAGTACTCACGCAGGTGTCAAACCATATGCTTGTAATCAGTGTGACTACAGAGCTGCACAGGCAGGGAGCCTGAAAAGCCACATGAGTACTCACACAGGTGCCAAACCATATGCTTGTGATAAGTGTGACTACAGAGCTGCACAGGCATGGAGCCTGAAAAGCCACATGAGTACTCACACAGGTGCCAAACCATATGCTTGTAATCAGTGTGACTACAGAGCTGCAAAGGCAGGGAACCTGAAAAGGCACTTGAGTGCTCACACTGGCGCCAAACCATATGCTTGTGATCAGTGTGACTACAGAGCTGCACATGCAGGGATCCTGAAAAGCCACATGAGTACTCACACAGGTGCCAAACCATATGCTTGTGATCAGTGTGACTATAGAGCTGCACAGACAGGGAGCCTGAAACGCCACATGAGTACTCACACAGGTGCCAAACCATATGCTTGTAATCAGTGTGACTACAGAGCCACACAGGCAGGGAGCCTGAAACACCACATGAGTACTCACACAGGTGCCAAACCATATGCTTGTGATCAGTGTGACTACAGAGCTGCACAGGCAGGGAGCCTGAAAAGCCACATGAGTACTCACACAGGTGCCAAACCATATGCTTGTGATAAGTGTGACTACAGAGCTGCACAGGTAGGGAACCTGAAAAGGCACCTGAGAAGAGCACACCATAGCCCATGAAGTGTGCTTGTGATCAGGATAACTACTGCATTCAGGAATGGCCTCCTGAGTAACAAAGACTTTTCAATTTATGGACGTTACAAATAAATTCATCCTGACTTTTTATATTTATTATATATAGTTTTGATATTTTCATTGTATAATGAAGTGATTTCGAACATGATTTAAATGTGGCTTATGAAATAAATCTTTCTCAGGTGAATCCGATATCTGTCCTCCTCTCCCTGTTTTGGTTTTGGTTATTCCTTGAATAATCAACCTATGTTTTCATGCAAAAGGTCAACCTCTCCGATTTGGCTCAAAAATTTTTTCTGGACGTTTCATGATGTCTAGATCAAAAAATCTGCAAATTCTTACACACGGGTTGGTTATTCCTCGAATGGGAGAAACAGTGGGTGTGGCGGGTCCCAGACCAATTCCAATCTATTCAGGGTCCAAAATTTAGTGGAATATGATACCCCACACGCCTAGGCACCAGATATCCTGACACATACAAAATGGGTGGATACATACCCATTTTGACCCATAACTTCTTCCGGTGGGTGCCAATAGTTCTGGGACACACATCATTGAATTCAGCGTCCAAAATTTAGTGGAAAATGATACCCCACACGCCTAGGTAGCAGAAATCCCGAAAACACATATAATCAAATTGGGTAATAAATATCCTATTTGACCCATAACTTCTTCCAGTGGGTGCCAATTGTTCTGGGACCCATTTTATTGGATTCAGCGTCCAAAATTTGGTGAAGAATGACACCCTACTCGCCTAGGTAGCAGAGATCCCGAAAACACATATTCAAAATGGGTAATAAATACCCAATTTGACCCATTACTTCTGAAATAGGTCCCAGGATGATTGGCACCAACTGGAAGATGTTATGGGTCAAATAGGGTATATATTACTCATATTGAATATGTGTTTATGAGATTTCTGGTACCTGGGTGTGTGGGGTATCATTTTCCACTAATCATGGACACTGAACCGATTGGAATGGGTCTGGGACCCGCCTCACCCACCGTTTTCCCCATGTTTTTGAATCAGTTTCCATGCGCCTGGTCCGAGGAATAACCAACCCGTGTGTAAGAATTTGCAGCGTTTTTCACTAAATCTCGGACGCTGAAACCAATCAGACGGGTCCCAGATCGATTGGCGCCCGCTGGAGTTGGGTATTGGTCAAATTGGATGTGTATATACCTTTTTCGAAAGTGCGTTTTCGAGATTTTTAGCGAACTAGGCGTCTGGGGTATCATTTTTCACTAAATTTTGGACGCTGAATCCAATGAGACGGGTCCCAGAACGATTGGCGCCCACCGGGACAGGATATGGGTCAAAATGGGTATACGTACCTATTTCGAATGTGATTTTTAGAGATCTATGGCACCTAGGCGTGTGGGATATCATTTTCCACTAAATTTCGGACGCTGAATCGATTGGGACAAGTCCGCGACCCTCCACTCATTGCTTTCCCCACACTTTTACTCCGAGGAATAATCCACAATTATAAAATCATCTTCAGCGTTTTTACGGAGAACGGTGCGCAGAAGGGCGTTGCTCTATTGGAAAATGGCCCGAGGACGTTGCGATGGAGTTCTTCACCTCAATCATCGGGTACCAACGAAAGGTGTCTCGATAGAGGATGATAAGTAGGTTTCATGCGCACTCGGACTCACGAGATAACGCCGGGGATCTTGATAGCAGGTTATTCCTTCTACGGTTCGGTGTCCACCAGGTCCTAAAGGAAGGACACTCCTGTAAGTCCCGCTTGTTGCAGTTCGTTTCACTTTTAACCACGCGTAAAAAGAAAAAAAAACAGAATTGTCAATTCATTTGCTCACGTGAGAAGGCGCTGGGCTTGGCAGGAAGCGTGGCTATGTTTTGCTCATCGTAATACTGATGTTGTTTTAAAGGCACTTCTCCTTGCAACACTCCTTTCCCTCCAAACCCTCATCCTGTCGTGTGTACTTACCCCTTTCCTGGCTGACATTGATTTTGACAGTTTAGGAGCGATCTATTAGTTCCAAGTCAGAGACTTTATCGCTTTATGTCCTGAATGCTACGTCTTACAGCAAAAATTCATTTGTCCCTGGCATTGGCTTGCACAAAATGGCCAGATGGGTCCTGCGTTATGTTTTAGCCAAACTTGATGGCCCATGATGTGGTGCCCATAAGGCCGGGACACACCAGATTGCTTAGCAAGAGCCTCTCTCTGGACTCAATTGAACATTCTTGGCGTAGCAAAACCCTGAAGATGATACAGGAGCTGCTTCTGAAAAACTCTATAGTCCGTTAGTATCCAGCTGTTCAGGACTACTCATACACTCACACTTCTGAGGACATCTGCACCATTAGTTCGACAAGTCACGCTAGACCTCAGTGCAGTCGTGATAAGGCCCTTTATCACTGTTCGCCCTTGTAATAGCAACAAAATATCATGTTTGACATTCGTTGTTGATCACTCTTCTTCTCTCTGCCTTCTGGTTCTAGTTGAAATAAGTTATCCTATTCATGTCGTCGTATTTTTGTTATGAAACCGCTAATGTGAAAAATCGTTTCTGAGATACCTATACAGTTTAGTATACTCATTTCATGATAGTTCTCAGTGCAATAAATTGATTATATTTGGAAAATTCTGGTGATAGCTGAAACCTCTATTTTTGCTTACTTAATATTATGTATATGTACATATAGGGCCAGTCTCAACAAACATAAAAAAAGAAGACATTTACTTGTTTACGTCTTTAGAATGAATAAATACATACGCAATTTAGGCATTTTTTGTCACCACTGAAATGTAGGTAGGTACCTAACTCTAGAACCCATATTCTGGCTGGCTAACGAAATGGTTTTCTTCTTGCTGAGATGCATTTATCTGTGCAAAACATAATTTTTATCATGTTGGTAGATACTTTTATAGGGAGATATCATGTAGGTTTCTGGCCCTGCATAAAAACGTACATATGAATCTATAAAAAGGATCTCCTTGACGGGATAACATTGTTATAGATCTATAATAATACTATTTCACAGCTGGAGAAGCCATATTATTGTTACAGGTTCAAATTATATTAAGTGCAGCTTTGTACTCTTCAAAATTTCATGCTGAACAGATTTTTAGGCCTCATTCATTTCATAGGCAAACAGAACAACAGTTGTTACTGCTGTTGAACCACTGTTGTAGGTACCTACCTGATAGGGCTGCTATGGGAGACACTGCTACAACAGTGAAAACAGGGCCACTATCACAGCAGGGTTCTGACTGCCCTGAGGCCTAGCAGGACTTGGTGTTGTCCCCAAATGTTTGTCTCATACACCAGAAGCTGGATTATGAACTCAATATGCGATTGCGGGAGTTAAATTAGGTTGCACTTCATTAAAACACATCTAAAACGCGGCTAATTCGGAATCTGCCCAGGGACGAGGTCTCTTGGGTATCCAAAGAGTTCACATGCATCAACTTGGGATCCCCTGACAGTTGCTTTTTGGTGTGATAAGTTCGTACAGAAGTCAACCATTAGGCTCGGTGGCTTCCCCCTATTTAGTGTTCCCTTGCAGATCCCCCAAGAGCCCTTCGAGGATCTCCCCCCTCAATAATTCACTGAGGGATTTTGTGCCTAAGGCTTCTCGAAGCTTCTGTGAATTACCACGGAGAAGTTGGTACTGGCCCAACTGCTTACTAATGGAAATTACAATAATGGGAACGTATCCGTGAACATGCCGTAGGATGGCCAGTGCGTTCAATCGTGAACATGAAGGAAAAAGTGGGTGTGGCGGGCCCATTCCAATCGAGTCAGCGTCCAAAATTTAGCGGAAAATGATAACTCACACGCCTAGATCGCCAAAAATCTCGAAAATCCATTTTTCAAAATACACATTTTGACACCTACGCCGCCCAAATTTGGTCCGATCGGACTAAAAAGTTTTAAGGACCAACTAGAGCCAAGAGCAGAGCCCTGACACAAATTTAAGATTTTTAGAATTTTTTCTAATAGCAACAACTGCGCGGACGGCGGACGGATACTTGACTTTTGGTTGGTTATGTCTTGAATAATCATCCTATGTTTTCATGCAAAAGGTCAACCACTCCGCTACGGCCCAAAATTTTTCCTGGACGTTTCAAGGTATCTTGATCAAAAACGCTGCAAATTCCCAAGGAATAACCAACCAAAACAGAACAAGATAGGAGATTTTTTACTCGATTTCATTGTTGAAAGACCCCGATGAAACGGTTGCTTTGTACCTGCAACAGCTTTAGGATGTAGATTGGGTGCAGAAGAAAGTAGAAACATCCACCTCGTTGGATCACGAGTTGATGAAAGGTAGCCCTTGATTGGGAGATTAGGTCAGTGAAGCATCGAGTCACCTGCGCCACGATCTTGTCTGATTATACCTTCCACGTTCCAGGTCGGCCAAAAAACAACGAAATATTTCGAGTCTTAGGAGATAATAATGCCACGAAACCTTTTATTTACTCTGTTTGAAACACGCCACACCCCGTTTCGTTATGAAAATTGTCTTTGACGAGGAACACTTCTCGAACAGACGCCCTCGGGAAGGTTTACATCTATTTTATTCCGCCTTTGGTCTATTATTAGACATTAAATGGTAAAATGAAATCAATTACAGTTTGAAATTGCTGAGCGATTTGAAAGAGTAACTTTCAGAATCTTTACGACCAATCAGTCTCCGTCATGTTGGAATCTTGTCTGGGTCGTAGGTAGGTATAAGTATAATTGCTCACTGGCCGCAACCTTGTTTAGACGGTGTCTGGCCCAATCTTGAGCTCGAGTGGTAACTGGCGGTTTGTTGTTTTTGAGTAATGCCCGGTTCCTCAGAGCCCTAGGGCACCCGTTGAGCCCGAGGAGTCAAAATTGTTTAAAAGAATTGTTTCGTCGGTCTTCGAATCTTGATCATGGGATATAACATTGGGTAATATTTACCTGCCTTTCAGCCCGCGATACGCCTTAATGCTGAATAAAGTTTGAACTCTCCACATTTCTTGCGAGGAAATAGGGACCTAGATTTGGGGCATACCACTAGGGAGGAGACGTGGGATAAATAGCTCACAGCTTAATTGACTCATACGATGATGTTCCGGTGTTGTTAATTCAAGAGAGGAATCGCTGTAAGCAGTTATATGCTCATAAACGCTTGACCATTCAGTTTTAGGGTGGTTTTGGTTGGTAACTCTTTGGATAATCTATTTGGTTGGTTATTCCTTGGACCAAGAGCATGGGGAAAACGGTGAGTGTGGAGTGTTCCGAACTCATTCCAATCGATTCAGGGTCCAAAATTTAGTGGAATATGATACCCCACACGCCTAGGCACCAGATATCCTGACACATACAAAATGGGTGGATACATACCCATTTTGACCCATAACTTCTTCCGGTGGGTGCCAATCGTTCTGGGACACACATCATTGAATTCAGCGTCCAAAATTTAGTGGAAAATGATACCCCACACGCCTAGGTAGCAGAAATCCCGAAAACACATAATCAAATTGGGTAATAAATATCCTATTTGACCCATAACTTCTTCCAGTGGGTGCCAATTGTTCTGGGACCCATTTAATTGGATTCAGCGTCCAAACTTTACTGGAAAATGACACCCCACTCGCCTTTTTCAAGAAACACATTTTGACCCCTACCCCCTACAAATTTGGCAGTAATAAAAAAGTTTTGGGTTCGAGCCTTGGTGGGAGCGAATATTTTTGTTTTCTAATTTAGTTTTTTTTCACCCATAAATTGACCAATTACCTCTTCCAGTGGGTGCCAATCGTTCTGGGACCAATTTCAATGGATTCAGCGTCCAAAATTTAGTGGAAAATGATACCCTACTCGCTTAGATCGCCCAAAATCTCGAAAAATCCATTTTTCAAAAAACACATTTTGACCCCTACCCCGCCCAAATTTGGTCCGATCGGGCTGAAAAGTTTCGAGGACCCGTCTCGACCGGGAACAGACCCCTGACCCAAATTTCAGATTTTTAGAAAATTTTCTACTACTAAAAACGGCGTGGACAATGGACGGCGGACGGACATTGACCTTTTTTGATCAGGACATCATGAAACGTCCAGAAAAATATTTTGAGCCGAATCGGAGAGGTTGACCATTTGCATGAAAACATAGGTTGATTATTCAAGGAATAACCAACCAAAAGGTCAATGTCCGTCCGCCGTCCAAGCTGTTTTTGGTAGTAGAAAATTTTCTAAAAATCTGAAATTTGGGTCAGGGGTCTGATACCGGCCTAGGACGGTCCTCCAAACTTTTCAGCTCGATCGGACCAAATTTGGGCGGGGTAGGGGTCAAAACGTGTTTTTTGAATAATGGATTTTCGAGATTTTGGACGATCCAGGCGAGTGGGGTATCATTTTCCACTAAATTTTGGACGCTGAATCCAATGAAATAGGTCCCAGGATGATTGGCACGAACTGGAAGATGTTATGGGTCAAATAGGGTATATATTACTCATATTGAATATGTGTTTATGAGATTTCTGGTACCTGGGTGTGTGGGGTATCATTTTCCACTAATCATGGACACTGAACCAATTGGAATGGGTCTGGGACCCGCCTCACCCACCATTTTCCCCATGTTTCCCCGTGTTTAAAAGAATTGTTTCGTCGGTCTTCGAATCTTGATCATGGGATATAACATTGGGTAATATTTACCTGCCTTTCAGCCCGCGATACGCCTTAATGCTGAATAAAGTTTGAACTCTCCACATTTCTTGCGAGGAAATAGGGACCTAGATTTGGGGCATACCACTAGGGAGGAGACGTGGGATAAATAGCTCACAGCTTAATTGACTCATACGATGATGTTCCGGTGTTGTTAATTCAAGAGAGGAATCGCTGTAAGCAGTTATATGCTCATAAACGCTTGACCATTCAGTTTTAGGGTGGTTTTGGTTGGTAACTCTTTGGATAATCTATTTGGTTGGTTATTCCTTGGACCAAGAGCATGGGGAAAACGGTGAGTGTGGAGTGTTCCGAACTCATTCCAATCGATTCAGCGTCCAACATTTAGTGAAAAATGATACCCTACACGCCCAAATCGCCAAAAAATACAAAAATACATATTTTTTGGAGGGAAGGAAGTGGCTGCCTAAATGTGTATTTCAAAAGATGGATTTTCGACATTTTTGGCGATCTAGGCGTGTGGGGTACCATTTTTCACTATGTTTCGGACGCTGAATCCAATGAGACGGGTCCCGGAACGATTGGCACCCACCAGAAGAGGTTATGGGTCAAAATGGGTTTCTACCTACCCATTTTAAATGAGTGTTTTCGAGACTTCTGGTACCTAGGCGTGTGGGGTATCATTTTCGACTAAATTTTGGACGCTGAATCCAATGAGACGGGTCCCGGAGCGATTGGGGTCCTGTGGATGAGGCTATGGGTCAAAATGAGTGCCTACCTACCTATTTTCAATGTGTATTTTCGAGATTTCTGGTACATAGGCGTGTGGGGTATCATTTTTCACCAAAATTTGGACGCTGAATTCAATGAGGCGGGCCCCGGAACGATTGGGACCCTCTGGATGAGGCAATGGGTCAAAATGGGTGCCTATCTACCTATTTTGAAAGTGGGTTTTTGAGATTTCAGGTACCTAGGCGTGTGGGGTATCATTTTCGACTTAATTTTGGACGCTGAATTAATTTAAATGACTCTCCATGCTTATGATCCGAGCTTTCATCATGTAAAACGACTGCGTTTGACTGGAACAAGTTACATTTGTGTAAAATAAAGCTCAAATCGATTAGAAGTAACGTACCTAGTATAGAACGAGATATAACAGTGTGAAAATTTCAACAGAAGTGGCAGGTTGCGTGGGTTCCAATTCCGTTGACAGTACCCTCGTGTTCGAGAGTCAATGGTCGATATATATAGTACTAAAAGGAACGTTCCTGAGTTGAATTGCAAGGTCATAAAAGCATTCGATAATTAATTAATTATGAAAGTATATTCATGTATTAATCTGAACACAACACTGCGCGAATAAAGATACGCATTTAAGAGTTAACTGATTAAAATTTCAAATGTGATCACACGGAAATAGATTTTAGTAATTTAGTGAGGGCGTGAGCTTTACACGGTTGTTGTCAGGTTTGTGATTAATTGTCGAGAGAGGAGTTCGTCCTTGGTTTCAGACCGGTCACATTAGTTAATGGTATCGGTCAGTTATCGTCGGGAACTCTGCTGGGAAAGCTGGACGGATGGCGAGAGCTTATGATTTATAACCGGCGATGGAAACGTCTGTTCAGACCGCACTGTGGTGTTTGTGTGATCCTGAGCATCACTGTTCCTTCGATCGAGGCATATCAGGACAAAACATGAAGTGAAACGTTATCATTTTGTCAACAATGATCGAAGGAAGATGAAAATCAAAGGTGTCTCTAGGACGAGTTAAGGTTTGAGGAATAAAATCGAAGCGAGAAAATATAGGAATTTTGTATTTGAATGAAAACATTTCCCGTACAAAACAACAAACCCTTAAAATTGTCACATTTATTTGATTGACCGTTATTCAAATAAATATCCTTTTTCACATAAAATTGCCGTCATTGAAGCAATAATCGCATATTTCAGTAAGTTTAGAAAATCTCACCTTTGTTTTGATTGGTTTACTGACTGCTGAACTACAAGTGCCCCCCCCCCCCCCCCCTTTAAAGTCGTCCAAAACGGAGTAGGCAAAATTCTTTTTTCTATCTTCATGCTCGCATTTTCTTTTGCAAAGATCTCGAATATCATTCATGCGCACCCCGCGCAGCTGCGCAACCACGCGCAACCGGTTCAGGGAGCAGGTTGAGGGATCAAAATTTCATGAAATTTTGGGTAGAATCCCAATCTGCAATTCTAATTGATTCAGCGTCCAATATTTAGTGGATAATGATACCCCTCACGCCTAGATCGCCAAAAATCTCGAAAACCCATTCAAAAAACACATTTTGATCCCCCTTCCCTCCCAAATTTGAGCCGATCGGGCTGAAAAGTTTTGAGGACCAATTAGAGCCGGGAGCAGACCCCTGACACAAATTTCAGATTTTTAGAAAATTTTCTACTACCAAAAACTGCGTTGACGGCGGACGGACATATGACTTTTGGTTGGTTATTCCTCGAATAATCAACCTATGTTTTCATGCAAATGGCCAACCTCTCCGATTCGGCCCAAATTTTTTTTCCTGATTTTCAGAAAAATTTCCACTGCCAAAAACGGCGTGAACCTTGAAACCCCCAGAAAAACTGTATGAGGCAATATGGAGAGATTGACCTTCTGCATGAAAACACAAGTCGATTATTCAATGAATAACCAACCAAAAACCAATTTGTCCGTTCGCCGTCCATGCCGATTTTGGTTGTATAGAATTTTCCAAAATGTTCAGGGAATAACCAACCGAAATCGGAAGTTTTGGTCAGGGACCTGTTTCTGGCCCTAGTTGGTCCTCAAAACCTTTTATCCTGATCAGACCAAATTCGGGGGCGTAGGCGTCAAAATGTGTTTTTTGAAAAATGATATTTTCGGTGATCTAGGCGTGTGGAGTATAATTTTCTAGTAAATTTTGGACGCTGAATCGATTGGAATGTGTCTCCATGCTCCTGGTCCGAGGAATAACCAACCCCTGTGAAAGAATTCGCAGAGTTTTGTCTAGTATTGTTGCCTGCTTTAAACCGGGATGATTGAAAATATATTCGTTTGACTAATATAGAAAATTAATATGTGGTGGAAGCTTCTCTTTTATTGCGTTATCCTCCCAAATTAGTCCTAACGACCTCTTAGACAGATGTGTGATGTTGGCGGCTATATTTTGAGTATCAGATTCGATTGGAACTCAAATTTGGCCCAGGTAATCTTCCAGTGCATGTCAACCAACTCGACGAAACGGAAAGGAGGGTGCTCGACCCCCCCCCCCTCCCCTGGGTCCACTGGAGGACCCTCACGTGGAGGGGATGGACGAGGTCCCACCCCCTAAATCCGCGCCAACCGCCTGCTACCTGTTACTGAGCCAGTGATGGGATAGCGGTCGCGCGGCGCTGAAATGAAATTTCTCTTGTGTCTGTCCGTGCTTGCCGCCGGTCTGTGTCTGTCGGTCGGGTCGCGGGCCAAAAGCCGTCGACAATATCTGCCCACTCCCAAAGAGCGTCGACCGAATATCGTCCTCATCATGACAGACGACCAGGACGTGGAACTCGGTGAGTCGGCAATTTTAACCATACCTCCAAAAATTATTTTGTAAAATTTAATGAAAAATTGTCCCTCCTGGTTATACTGCTTTTATATGACGTCATAAAGTTTACGGAATATTTCCATCAAAGGGCCTACCTTGGTAAAAATTTTTGAACAGTTTTCAAAAGAATGTTGAATGGTTATCATAAGAAATGAGAAAATACTTCCTTAATACACTACTAATAGGCCCGAGCTAAATCAAGATCTCATCGCTCAAGCATAAAAAGATGAACAGCTTTGCTAACAGCTTTCAGATATCGGAAGAATAGCGTCGGTCTTACTAGAATCCTCATAAAAGAGGAACGAACGTGGGGTAGGCAAGTTAGGGTAAAAACAACTAAAGGACTGTAACAAGTTGAAAACACATTTTAATACGCTGCAATTTATTTGACAGGCGTTGGTTATTCCTTGGACCAGGAGCATGGAGACTCATTCCAATCGATTCAGCGTCCAAAATTTAGTGGAAATCCCTACACGCCTAGATCGCCGGAAATTTCGAAAATCTGTTCTTCGAAATACACATTTTGACCCCTACCTCCTCCAATTTGGTCCGATCGGGCTGAAAAGTTTCGAGGACCAACTAAAACAGAAAACGGGCCTCTGACCTCTGAATTTTAGTTAAAAAAAAATGTTCTACCCAAATAGGCGTGGGTGGCGGACGGAGATTTGCTTATTTTGATCTAGACACCTTGAAACGTCCAGAAAAAATTTTTGGGCCGAATCGGAGAGATTTACTTTCTGCATTAAAACGTAAGTTGATTATTCTAGGAACAACAAATTAGAAGGTAATCGGAGAGGTTCCACCTGAAAACACTCTGATTAATAAAATATTAGCCTAAAAAAAACTGAATTAGGGCCGCCTCTACCGTGGAAGGAAATATGATTGAGAGGTTGTCAGAAGGCATTACAAATATGATGGCCAGAATTCATGTGTCTGAACATGGTGAAAAAGCATGTGTACTGTGTGTGAATCTGAGAATATATTGCATAAATTTGTTCATTGTGGGCCTGAGAGCATATTACCCAGAACGAGCACATTTCTTTTCACAATTTTTCATTCCAATTTTTTCTAGGAATAACACGATCAGCCCATACCTATTAATTGGTCAAAAATGATCTCGTAATTCCGAAAATTCGGGTTATCAATTTTCGCGTAGGTAACCACATTAAATGGTTTATATAGTCAATAAGCTCAGCACTCAGTATTTATCATTAAAGGTAGTGACTGAATTATCCTTGTCCATCAAAGAAAATGTGATTTTTGTCTGCCTGACAGACCAATGTCTCCAGTGTTGGTCATTTATCAGAGAAAATTGTGGACAAAAAGTTCCTTAATACATAGTACCCGTTTTCAAATGACCATTCCTGATCCAAAGTTCTCTTTTCAGTTGGTTCAGCGTCCAAAATATAGTAGAAAAAGGCACCTCACGCATCTAGGCACTCGAAAATGTGGGAAAAATGATTTTCAAATACACCTTTTCACCAATTTCACCGCCTAAATTTGAGGAGATTGGGCTGAATTTGAGTTGAGCACAATTAGGGCCCAGATGGAGAAAACAGAGAAAATTACAATTTTTTATGGATTAAAAGTAAATATCTTCATTGGCTTAGAAGGACAGAAATTTGATATTTCGAATCACCGAATCACCATAAAATGTACCATAAAAAACAAAATTTTGAGGATCATCCGTTATTTTAATTTTGGTTGATATTCCTTCAATAATCTATGTTTCCATGCAAAAGTCAATCTCTCCGATGCGTCCCAAAAATTTTTTCTGGACGTTTCATGGTGTCTAGTTCAAAATGGGCAAATGTATGTGCGCCGTTTATGCCGATTTTGGTAGCAACAAATTTCAAAAATCTGAAATTTTGGTCAGGGACCCATTTCTGGCGTTAGTTGGTCCCCGAAACAGCCCTTTTCAGCCCGATCGGACCAAATTTGGGCGGAGTAGGGGTCAAAATGGATTTTCGGCGACCTAGGCGTGTGGGGTATCTTTTTCGACTAAATTTTGCACCCTGAATCCAATGAGACGGGTCCCGAAACAATTGGTGCCCATCGTCAGAGGTTATGGGTCAAAATGGATACCCATTCACCTATTTCACCTGGGTTTTCGAGATTTCTGGTACCTAGGCGTGTAGGGTAACATTTTCCACTAAATTTTAAACGCTGAATCGATTGGAATGAGTCTATATGCTCCTGGTCCGATGAATAACCAACCCCTGTGATAGAATTTGCAGCGTTTTTCAGATTCTTCCTAAGTAAATGCCTTCTTTGGCTCTGAATGATAGAGATTTTGAATCGCCAATTTGAGGATTTGACGTTATTTGAATTTTTTGATGATATGGAGTTGAGGGTTGTTTCAATAAGAATAGTAAACCAAAATAATCGCCAGTATAAAATGTCTAAATTTTATATTCTAATTAGCTTACATTTTAAAGATGAGAGAAGGAGAGACGTGTCGATATTGAGACGCTTGAGCCCTTGGACATCCCTGAGCAAATGCAATGAAACTCGGTCATTCACCTAAACAGTTTCACGTTTTAACTTCCATCGGCTCTTCCACCCTCTAGTAAAAGTGTCGAATTCGTCAGCTTTCCGAAAAAGGATTTCGACCCCTAATAAACTTGACATCGTAACTAAACGACCTTTCCTTGACAGTGGCAAGTTCTTGACACCTTATTAGTAAGCGGACGGGATTGTGGGAGTCCCCTAGCTGAGGTTGAAGTGTTGGATAGTAGTGTAAATCCGTGATAATCACGACCACCGGGGTTGACGAGTTTTGGGGCGCACCTCTGGGCCATTCACCTCGTCCTAATGGCCGTTCAGGAGTGAACTTGTGGCTTCCTATAATCGAGAGACTCACATCGTGAGGATCTTCTCTGCCTCTGATCATATTTCAACTTTACGGAAGAGACACTTTTTCAATGAAATTTAAAGAAAAGCCACAATTTTTAAATTATTTATTTATATAGCTTGTCCAAGTTGAATTAAGATTTTACCAAACCAAGTTGACATGTTTTCAAGGCAATTCAAAACATTCATTGGAAATTAAATTACTGTAACAAAAGGAGATAATACAGTTTTTGGTTGGTTATATCTTGAATAATATAGGTATCTATGTTTACATGCAAAAATTCAACCTCTCTGATTTGCCCCAAAAATGTTATCTGAGCGTTTTAAGATGTCTACATCCAAATGAGAAAATGTCTGTCCGCTGTCCTGGCCGTTATTGGTAGTACAAAAATTTCTAAAAATCCACAATTCAGATCAGGGACCCGTTTCCGGCTTTAGTTGGTCCACGAAACTTTTCAGCCCGATCGGACCCAATTTAGGGGTGTAGGGGTCAAAAGGTGTTTTTTGAAAAATGGATTTTGAGATTTTTGGTGATCTAGACGTGTATAATTTTCCACTAAATTCTGGACGCTGAACCTGATGAAAAGGGTCCCAGAACGATTGGTGCCCTTTGGATGAGGCTATGGATCAAAATGGGTGCCTATTTTGAATGTGTGTTTACCAGATTTCTGGTACCTAGGCATAAGGGGTATCATTTTCCACTAAATTTTGGACGCTGACTCCAATGAAATGAATCCCGAAACGATGGGGCGCCCTCTGGATGAGGTTATGAGTCAAAATGGGTACCTATCTACCCATTTCGAAAGTCTGTTTTTGAGATCTCTGGTACCTAGGCGTGTGGGGTATCATTTTCCACTAACTTTTGGACGCTGAATCGATCGGAATGGGTCCGGGACCCGCCTCATTCACTGTTCCCCCCATTTTGAAGAAATTAATCTCCATGCGCCTGGTCCGAGGTTTAAATCAGTCTCCATGCGCCTGGTTCGAGGAATAAGCAACCCGTGTGTATGAATTTGCAGCGTTTTTCAAAATACAAAGACAAACATTGAGTGATTAGAAAGGCGTTGAAATTGCCGTTATGTGAATTCGAAGAGAGTTTCCCCACAGCCATTTACAGACTACTTTTGACGCAGTGAAATTATTTCTAATCACCCGTCTTCTTATGAATCCAAAAACAGTCTAGAAATTCTTTTTCCCGTTTTACCGTTCTTTAGTGAGGTATAAGTGAAAAGAGGTAGCTGTAAAGGGAGAGGATTATCCCTTATTCTCATGATTGGTGAAAGTAAAAGTTCGCTAAGTAGCTTGAAACACGTCCTTGGTGTCCTTATTATAATGAAGAGGCAGGTAACGGGCAATAATAACTGTAATCTAAAAACGGTGGTACCCAGTGCGATCAGGTTGCTCAGTGACTTTCAGTTATAAATGATTTCATGAATATTTGAATAGGAATTGCATATAGTATTTAATGATTTTGTACAATTACCGATAATTCCCTCCAAAGTGTTGTCGGTAGTATGAGGAAGAGAGAAAATCGATTCAGTCTCTGAAATTTAGTAGAAAATGATAACCCACACGTCCAAATCGTCGAAAATATCAAACATGAGAAAAATGGGGAGAACAGTGGGTGTGGCGTGTCCCGGACCCATTCCAATCGATTCAGGGTCAAAAATTTAGTGGAAAATGATACCCCACACGCCTAGTTCGCTCAAATCTCAAAACTCAATTTTTCGAAATACACCCTTGATGATTTGACCCCCGATATTGGTTTTCTGGCGCTCTAGGCATGTGGGATGTCATTTTCGACTAAACTTTAGACGCTGTACCCAATGGGACGGTCCCGAGACGATGAGGTTATGGGTCAAAATGGGTAGCTATCTACCCATTTCGAATGTGTGTTTTCGAGATATCTCGTACCTAGGCATGTGGGGTAGCATTTTCCACTATATTTTGGACCCTGAATCGATTGGAATGGGTCTCCATGCGCCTGGTTTGAGGAATAAGCAACCCCTGTTAATAAATTTGCAACTTTTTTTTTGCTCTTGTGTATTGAATAACTTTGTTATCTACTGTCGTTCATTTTACTGTTACGTGGGCCGTACATCGGTCGGTTTTGAGGCTGTACTGATTTGCAGGAAATGAAAGTTGTCCGTCCTCCCACTCTTCATCAAGCCCTCAATCGTTCCAGATGAACTATCATTTCCAGCGCGGAGAACTATAAAAAGCTATCAAGATTTATTATTTAGATCCGTGCCCTCTTAGCTCCCGGATACATCGCCTCCGTTCTCTGAATACTGACTGACATTAGATAAACTAATACGATTTTCTATACGAAGAGCTTCCCTTCAGGTCGAGAGCAGTTTCTGGTCTGTTGCGATGATTATCTCTCGGTTTGGATATAATCTCCGCCTACACCTCCATTCCTATTTCCGTGGATGCCCACACACCAGTCCATTTTGATTACACACATTAGACGAAATTGGGTCGCGCCAAGTGCTTTTCGGCTCAATATTTTCCATCCCATACGAAAAGCGTGGGCACCACCATCTGGACCATCCCGCGGGCCCATCGATATTTCATCTTTCTCGTTATAATTGCGCCCAACACTCCGCTTGTCAGGACCACTCAAGAGTAAACCGGCTCTCGCGAGTAAAATTTACATTCATCACGAAATCCTGTCAAAATATAAGTAACAAGTCCTGTTAGCGAGGACGTTCGATATCCCGATGGGGAGAATGAATGAAGAGCAGGCAATAATTCCCAGGATTTGAAAAAATTGCTCAGAACCTATGAGCCCGCAGAGCCTAGTTCCCCCCTAGGGGTTGGTTATTTCTTGTATCAGGAGCATAGGGAAAATGGGGATAACAGTGAGTTTAATGTGTATCGGACTCATTCCAATCGATTCGGCGTTCAAAATTTAGTGGAAAATGATACCCCACACGCCTAGGTACCCAAAAATCTCGAAAAATAACTTTTAAAATGGGTAGGGACCCATTTTACCCACCGTACCCACCCCCAGTGGGCACCATCCCAATGGATTCAAAATTCAGTGAAAAAGGATGCTCTACAAGCCCAAATTGCCAAAAATCTCGAAAATCTATTTTTCAAAAAACACTTGTGACCCCTACCTGAGCCAAATTTAGTCCTATTGGGCTGAAAAAGTTTGAGGACCAGGTAAAGGTAAAGGTAAAGCCAAAATAGAGTCCCTGAACAAAATTTCAGTTTTGGTTGGTTATTCCTCGAATAATCAACCTATGTTTTCATGATAATGGTCAACCTCTCCGATTTGGCTCAAAATTTTTTTCTGGACGTTTCATGATGTCCTGATCAAAAAAGGTCAATGTCCGTCCGCCGTACGCCGTACGCCGTACGCCGTACGTTGTACGCCGTCCATGTTCCGTGCCGTTTTTGGTAGTAGAAAATTTTCTAAAAATCTGAAATTTGGGTCAGGGGTCTGTTCCCAGCCGAGATGGGTCCTCGAAACTTTTCAGCCCGATCGGACCAAATTTGGGGGGGGGTAGGGGTCAAAATGTGTTTTTTGAAAAATGGATTTTCGAGATTTTGGGCGATCTAGGCGAGTAGGGTGTCATTTTCCACTAAATTTTGGACGCTGAATCCAATGAAACGGGTCCCAGAACGATTGGCACCCACTGGAGAAAGTTGATGGAATATCTTATACATTCCATGTAACATACGAACTACATATTGCTCTCCTTAGACTGTTAGTGGTCATGAGGGTTTGCAGCTCTGTTCATTTAAGTCTCAAGTCACTCCTTCTTCTAGAGTTGTAAGAAAGTGAGTACAAAAATTTATTGTTCAAATTGTGATCCGCGAGTTATAATTCCCATTTTCTCACCAAGAAAGTTGAAGAGAAGTAATGGGTCAAATTGGGTATTTGTTACCCATTTTGAATATGTTTTTTCGGGATTTCTGCTACCTAGGCGTGTGGGGTATAGTTTTCCACTAAATTTTGGACGCTGAATTCAATGATGTGTGTCCCAGAACGATTGGCAACCACCGGAAGAAGTTATGGGTCAAAATGGGTATGTATCCACCCATTTTGTATGTGTCAGGATTTCTGGTGCCTGGTGGAGAAGTAATGGGTCAAATTGGGTATTTGTTACCCATTTTGAATATGTTTTTTCGGGATTTCTGCTACCTAGGCGAGTGGGGTATCATATTCCACTGAATTTTGGACCCTGAATTGATTGGAATGGGTCTGGGACCCGCCACACTCATTGTTTCCCCCATTCGAGGAATAACCAACCCGTGTGTAAGAATTTGCAGATTTTTTAGAAATTTTTCTACTACCGAAAATGGTGTGGACAGGTTTCCAGTTAGCCCTCAAAACTTTTCATCCCTATCATTCGGAATTTGGGGAGGGTAAATAAGGTCTTTTAAAACTTGCTTTATGGGGTTCTAGGCTTGTGGGGTATCATTTTCCACTAAATCTAGATCGATGGTTCCATTAAGATGGATATCGGACCGATTGGTGCCCACCGGGAGTGGTTATGGGTCAAAATGGGTACCTACGTACCTATTTAGTACGGATTTTTGAGATTTTTGAGTACCATAGCGTGTGGGGTATCATTTTCCACTAATCTTTGGACGCTGAATCGATTGTAATGAGCCCAAGACACTCTAAACTCACCATTTTCTTCATAATCTCCCAGGAATAATCAACCACTGAGGAAGTACTGCATGTGCGGGGTGTCTTTGACGTTGTATGGGAACCAACCTGCACCATATTCGATAATGATTATGCAGCTTCAGTGTCGGTGACCCTCCACCCTTCACAGTAGTCAAGCAGCAGATTTAAAATTCAGAATCACTGCCAAGTACGTACTTTGTTGGCGAAAGATAAACAGGAGAACAACTGGAGTCATGATTTATAGAGATTTTTCCTCTTTATACCTTTATACTGGATCAGCAGCTCTTTCCTTCTTATGAAATTACATGGCGTTTCAAAATGCGTAAAATTGAAAAATAATTATAAGGCTGACGTCTCCTTATGATCTAATAATTGATCCAATACATAGCGCGCAAGCCTCATTTAGTCCATT
This sequence comes from Cyrtorhinus lividipennis, assembly GCA_019603395.1. NCBI lineage: Eukaryota > Metazoa > Arthropoda > Insecta > Hemiptera > Miridae > Cyrtorhinus > Cyrtorhinus lividipennis. Next base: position 5,150,713 of record CM033999.1, on the reverse strand, counting down.
AAATGGAAAACGTCAATCACGATATCCTCACAATTATCAAGCCAGATCCAATAAATTCATGAGATTCAGTGTAGTTTGAATCATTTTCATGTACCTGTTATTTACTCATTAAGCCCTCACATCGACTCCGCCATCATGAAACCTTATTGCGTTTTACATAAGCGTTAATATGAGTGAAAAAACCCTCATAATTCCCAGCATTTTCCCGGATTTCTTCCCTATCTTAGAACATGTGCATAAGGGGTCAAATTGTGTATTTAAAGAAAATTGACTTTCAAGCTTTTTGGCAATCTAGGCATCTAGGCTATCATTTTTGCCTAGTTTTAAACGCCGAACCCAATGAAACGAGTACTGGAACGATTGGAGCTGGAAGAGGTTATGGGTCAATATTGGTATTTATCCACCTATTTCAAAAGTGGGTTATTAAAATTTCTCGTACCTAGGCGTGTGGAGTATCATTTTCTACTAAATTTAGGACCCTGAATCGATTGTAATAGGTCCGGGACACGCCGCACCCACTGTTCTCCCCATTTTCCCCATGTTTGATATTTTTGACAATTTAGGCGTGTGGGGTATCGTTTCCCACCAATTTTTGGACGCTGAATCGACGCCAAATTTCTATTGGTCTTTTTTCTAACGTATTCCAAGTTTCCGGTATATCTTTGAACATTTATATTTTCAGTTATTTGAGAGATACCTATAGACTGAACTCATTTTTAATTAATAATTTTTGTCAATTTGCCATCCCAGTAGACACGATTATGGCTCGTTTGTTTGTAGTTGCAGGACTAAATGTCTTATCAACTGAATCCTAATCAAGATAAATTCCTCATCTCTATCTTCTGAAGCAAATTATTACCGTTTCCATCTATTATTGGCGCTTTTTAGAACCTTGAAAATTCGGTAAGGCTTGTTGGCTTGACACGAGTCATAAGTTCCCACGTATTACTACAAGGCGATCTCGGTACGACACTAGAGCTCATTTTTGCTAACCTTTCATTTTCCCTTCCGTGCATTATGCTCACCTTTCCCGAGGGGAGGAAGAAATCTTTATTTTTTCATGACGGTAACCGAGGCGAAGGGCTTTGCAATACTTTTAAGAGCCTTTCCTCCTTTGATATTCATTAGAACAACGTAAAAGGAAAAACCGAGAGGAACCTCGCTGATATCAGCTCTCCCTTTTTCCAATTTATTTTCTCTGGGATGATCTTACCTCTCCCTCGGTCCCCTGTTTGGTCCTTTTTTTCGTCTCCTTCAAGGTTTTGACCTAATTTGAAATTTTCGGGATTAATTATTTATTAATGAAACGTTTCTTGAAGAGATATACGTGATGAAGTCAAAAGGTCTTCCATTAAATAAAACTTTATCAAGATAATAATTCAAAAATCTCAAACCTCTTGATAACCTCAATCTTTGTGTCCAAGCTTGTAACAACGTAAATGTTCCTATATACCATTTTTCTGCTCCGTCGCCATAATATGGCCGTTTATTTCTGGAAGTAGGTATGAATGAACGCATTGCGTCAACTGGTATGTTACGGGAATTCATTTTTGAAGTATTGGTGCAAGAACAAGATGACAAGGGTTCATAACTTCTGAAGAAATGAAGGAAAATGTGTATCTGGATTACACATAACGACCAGTAGGGGTCAAAATTTATTTATCAAATGTTGGCCTTCGAGATTTTTGGCGATTTAGGCGTGTGGGGTATCATTTTCTACTAAATTTTGGACGCTGAATCCATTGAAATGGGTCGCAGAACGATTGCCAACCCCCAAAGGAGGGTATGGGTCCTAATGGGAATTTATCTACTATTTTGAGATTTCTTGTACCCAGGCCAGTGTGGGGTATCATTTTCCACTAAATTTTGGACACTGAATCTATTGAAATGGGTCCCACAACGATTGCCACCTCCAAATGAGGGTATGGGTCCTAATGGGGATTTATCTACTATTTTGAAAGTGGGTTTTTGATATTTCCAGTGCCCAGGCCAGTTTGGGGTATCATTATCCACCAAATTTTGGACGCCGAATCCATGGAGACGGGTCTCAGACCGGTTGGCGCTCACTAGGAGTGGGTATGGGTCCAAATGGGATGTCATTGTCCACTAAATGTTGGATACTGAATCGATTCCGGGACACTCCACATTCACTGTTTTCCCCATGTCTTTAGACAATGAAATTTCACGTCAGTGTTTACCCAAATTTCCCCATGATGCCTAATTTTGGGCTGTTTCATGTGACGAACAGGTTTTTGGTTGTCCTGAACGTGCCGGACATTTGTATGATTGGTAAATGTGCGTCATCCTTGGGACGAAATGAGGAAGGAATCTGACTGTCCGTCAAGAGTTAACTTATAGTTGGCCACACTCTCAGCCATAAATCGTCCAATCAGCCAATCGGGGCTGCCCGTATGTTAAGGCGAAGGATCGTAAAGTTTCGAGTTGTTAGCACCATGAAGTGGCTCCCTGACGAGTTTACCAATTGTTTACTCCGAGGCAATAATGCTTCTGAGAGTCACTCAGAGAGGAATGTAAGAGCACTCTTTAGAAAGGGAAATTATCTGAGATTTCTCATGCGATGATGCACTTATGAAACCAGCTGCCCATAGAATACATCGTTACATTGATCGCGATTATGTAGGATTGTAATAAGTGTGTTCAAATGTGTATGTGGGGAAAAATGGGGAGAACAGAGGGTGTGGCGTGACCCGGACCCATTCCAATCGATTCAGGGTCAACAATTTAGTGGTAAATGATACCCCACACGCCTAGTTCGCTCAAATCTCAAAACTCCATTTTTCGAAATACAGATATATTCACCCTTGATGATTTCACCCCCGACATTGATTTTCTAGCGCTCTAGGCGTGTGGGGTGTCATTATTGACTAAACTTTAGACGCTGTACCCAATGGGACGGTCCCGAGACGATTGGCGCCCATCGGATTAGGTTATGGATCAAAATGGGTAGCTATCTACCCATTTCAAATGTATGTTTTCGAGATATCTCGTACCTAGGCATGTGGGGTAGCATTTTCCACTAAATTTTGGACCCTGAATCGATTGGAATGGGTCCGAGACACGCCTCACCCACTGTTCTTCCTATTTTATGCGTCCGGGGTATCGTTTTCCACTAATTTTTGGACCCTGAAACGATTGGAATGGGTCTCCATGCGCCTGGTCTGAGAAATAAGCAACCCCTGAAAATAAATTTGCATTTTTTTTTTTTTTGATCTAGTGTATCAGACTTAGATGCACTTATGAAACCAGCTGCCCATAGAATACATCGTTACATTGATCGCGATTATGTAGGATTGTTATAAGTGTGTTAAAATGTGTATATCAACAACATATGGAATGTTCAATTTGGAAAGGTGCGAAATCTTCTTCAAGAAACGTTCCCCATACGTCTGTAATTTTACTTTTGCAAAGTCATTCCTGGATGTAGATCCCACTGAAATCCTACCAAAATTGAGCGTTCTCTCCAAAAACTCCCTAGCTCTTCAACAAGTTTAGCCCTGTTGGATCTCATCTCATCGCCCCGGAGCCCTCTAATAGATGTTAATGAGAATCCAGCATAGCCTCACTATATTTAGCAATTCTTGGCTCTTGACTGGATTCCTCGTCCCTCCCGTGTTTCGTCCCATAAATGTGGTTTCTCTCACTATCAGCCTACCTTTTAGGAGCCGAATTGGGTTGAGAGTAGAATGAAACTTGAGGGATAATATATGAAAATCTAAAGGTTCTCAACATAATATGTTGAGTTATTTTTTATGATTAGGGCTCGGACTCAAGCATATTTGTATTATTTCCTGAATAATACATATTGAAAGAAGCCTTCTGGTGGTACTTTCACCTCCCAGGGACCAACAGAATTCAAATTAATAGAGCATATAAATGCATAAAAAAGCGAGTTTCAGAATGAACGCGAAAGATAAAGATTTCTTTTGCTCTGGTTGTCTAATTCTTGTTCTTTTGGACAACCTGGTTCTGTTCTCTCAGGAACAGAACAGTTTGTTCATGTTCATCCGTAGTCGTTTCTGTTAACAGCCTGTTTATTCTTGTTGATATTGACAAACGGATTCAGTTCTCTTAGCCAATAATTGGGGTGATGTGATGTGCAAATTTATCAACCATTGGTAAAATTTCAGAATAAACGCGAAAGCTAAGGCTGCTTTTCATATAAAAGAATTGATGCCATCCTTGACTCTCATAAACACGAGGTTGAAGTGGTCGCTATAATAAACGAGTACTACTAGTAATTGTAGAATGGAGAAAATGGGAAAGCTGTGAGGAAAATGTTGGAGTTATTGCATGTTCGAAATCTGCAACGTCTGTGAAATTCGTTGACTATCGTCATAAGAAGCGGCATCATACAAGTATTGACCTCTCTTGTCAGTTGACGTTGAAGGGTCGTTCTCGTTATTGAGGAATTTATTGACCGATCTAAGAAAAGCATCCAAACCGGAAAATATTAAAAAACACTGCTTATCCTTTCACAGAGATTGGTTATTACTTGACCATTTTAATCGAGTTAGCGTTCGAAATTCATTGAAAAATGACACCCCTCACGCCTAGATAGCAGAAATCTCAAAAACACATATTCAAAATGGGTAGATAGACACCCATTTTGCAACGTAACGTCTTCCGGTGGGTGTCAATCGTTTAGGTACCCGTATCATTGGATTCAGCGTCCAAAATTTATTGGAAAATGATAACCCACACTCCTAGATCGCCGAAAATTCCGAAAATTCATTTTTGAAAACACGTTTGGACTCCCATCTCTCCTATCAAATTTGGTCCGATCAGCTGAAAAGCTTTGAAGTCCAACTGCAGCTGGAAATGGGTCCCTGACTGGATTTTCAGATTAAATCTAAATTAAAACAAATTTTGTTAGGAAATTTTCCACAACGGCGGACGGACATTTTCTTATTTTGATCTAGACACCTTGAAACGCCCAGAAATTGACTTATTGCATGAAAACAGGTTGAGTATTGAAGGAATAACCAACGAAAACGAACATATTATGCGCTAAAAAAGATGATTTTTACGCGAAAGAAAAAGAAAAATAATAAACCCAGTGGGCCTCGAATAGAATTTAAATTAAATTTTGTCAGCAGGTGCTTGTCATTATGGGACCGCGGCTTATCGCAATTCATTTCTGCCAAAAGGTACAGGTGAGGGATGGATGAGCTCCCAATAAGGGCTTTATCGAGCCGTTCGAGATGAGTAGGCTCCGAAGGATGATGAACAGCCTCGGGGAGGGGGCAGGAAAAAAAGGGCTCGTGAAATGAAATTTTTGCTCAAATATCGACAAATCCCCGAGAAAAAAAGGGGGGGAATAGGGGTGGTTCGGTATAGAATGGGCGAGAGCGTTCTCGAAGATAATGCGCCACCAAGCAGACCGCGAGGTCTAAAATGGGTTCGAGAAACCCAAAAGGCCTGCATAAAGGTGGGGGATGGAAAGATAAATCAAACATTTTATCGGATTACCTCGAATTAGACCAGGGAAATGGTGTGGGCCTTTCACGGAAAAGGTACGCGAAAGCGGGCGAGCGTTACTCTTCTCTTCCTGCCTCACTCGGATCGTGAATTGATAAGGAAACACAACGCGGTCGTTAGTCGATTGAAATTTATTACGAACCATTCCCGAGCTACAGTCATACTTTCACGTTTACGATATTGAATTCATCGATATGTTCAAACTCAGAGCCGTTCAATCGGAATAATGCAATGAATGGTTCTTGTTCATCCCTGGTTGTCTCTGTTAACAGTCTGTTTATTCTTGTTCATTTTGACAACTGGATTCTGTTCTCTGAGCCAATAAATGCTGTGATGTGATACGCAAATTTATCAACCATTGATAACGTTATCAGAACTGTCCAAGTGGAGTAATGCGATGAACAGTTCATGTTCATCCCTGGTTGTCTCTGTTAACAGCCCGTTTATTCTAGTTCATTTTGACTATCAGATTCAGTTCTCGCAGCCAATAAATGCTGTAATTTGATACGCAAATTTATCAACCATTGATAACGTTATCAGGGCTGTTTATGTTCATTTGTAGTTATCTCGTTTAACAGCCTGTTTCTAGTTCATCTTGACAACCCAATTCAGTTCTAGCAGCCAATAATTGCGTTGATGTGATGCGCAAATTTATCAACCATTGATAACGTTATCAGAGCCGTTCATTTGGAGTACTACAATGAACAGTTCATGTTCACCCGTGGTTGTCTCTGTTATCAGCCTGTTTATTCTTGTTCACATTGACAAACAGATTCAGTTCTTTCGCCAATAATTGGGGTGAGTTGATCTGCATTATGTTTTACATTTGTTTGAATAAATAGCGGTTTCTACTCCCCTATCGATTCTTACTGAATCACTGCTTCTACCTCAACGGATTCGTGTTACTTAACCACAAAATAAATAGTAATTTCTATATTTCCTCAGACGCGGCTGACTTTACACCTTATTATTTGTCGAAATTTCCCGTTATTATTCTCTTCCGTTAAAGCTATAGTTATTTACTCAGGCGTTTTCCTACTATGGGGACAATCACCACCCACTAACAGGCCTCTCCGGCCACTGTCGGGCGGATACCGTAAGCTTGACTCAGCAATGTTAAGGAGAAATTCATTTTATTTTGCCTACTCACGACCTAATTTCCACGATTTTCCTTTTTTCTTGCTGTAAGAGTGGTTTGCCACATGAACTAACAAGAAAACATGATAATATGATTGTGGTCACCTTCCTGATTCGAGGTTAATGTATTCGCTTTAGTTAAACTGCGATTTTCATTTAACGTTTCTCATGATTTCGTGTTAATATATTCGTTCTCACCCATTTACTTGATAATTTTGAAGCAAAGTAAATGACACTCAAAGACAAAAAGCAAGTGGTGTCGTGTTCAGTAGCTTTACTGTTGAAAACCTTCGTGTCTTGAGCTCGGTGACATTACTCATGTACTCTGAATCTCCTTTCCCCTAGCAGGAGGTAGAAAAAAGTCCATTGTGATTTGATTTTATTATTCTACCTGAAGCCGTAGGCAGCTTTATTAACAGTGAACACGACAATGTTACGAGCCAGGTCATGTTCCATTTTGCTCCTCTTTCTACTCAACTTGTACCTTGTAAATATGGAGTTTGGGCCATCCGAACAAAAATCCTTTGAAGCGCCTGTTTAGGTCTGATTTTTTGAACTGTCTTGATAAATTCACTCCCAAGTACTCTATTCCTCCTTGATCAGATACTATTAATTTATTACGTAGTGGAAGAAGAGTGATTGGCGAATTATTGAATACAGTTGACATGAATCTTTTTAGTTTTCATGTCGGGATATTGCCAGAGAATAGAAAACGTCCATATTAGTCGACTAATCCCTCATAACGGGCGTGTCGTGTTGGTTAGCATCTTCTGAGATCGCAAAAATGGTCTACATTCACATTCAAGCTCGTGGCTACTCATCTGCCTTTGGTGGCGATTTTGTTTGGATATTCGTTGAATAATCAAACGTGTTTTTTAAAAATTTGAAATTCTCGGCGATCTTGGGGACGAGTGAGGTATTATTTTGGTTGGTTATTCCTTGAATAATCACCGTCCACGCCGACTTTGAAAGTAGACAATTTTCTAAAAATCTGAAATTTTTGTCAAGGACCCGTTTCCGGCTCTCGTTGGTCCTCGAAACTTTTCAGTCAGATCGGATCAAATTTGGATGGGGTCAAAATGTACTTAAAAAATATGGATTTTGAGATTTTTTGCAATCTAGGTGTGTGGGGTATTTTCACTAAATTCTGGACGCTGAATCCCCTGAAAAGGGTCCCACAACGATTGGCACCCACTGGAAGAGGTTATGGGTCAAAATGGGTATCTATTACCCATTTTAGATATGTGTTTTCGGAACCTAGGCTCGTGGGGTATCATTTTCCACTGAATGTTGGGCTCTGATTCCATTAGGATGAGTCCGAGACACTCCACACTCACTGTATTCCCCATATAACCCATGCTGATGGTTGCATGGCAATCAAAAGTGACTCATTGATTCATAGTTTTAGGCAGTTGAGGAGCTGAATATCGAATCGCCCTTGTGCAGGAGTACCATCAGGCACATATGAATCACATGTTAGCTCAAAGTCAGCCACACTATCCCAGAAAGACATAAAGTTAATGAGTTTTCATGGTACATTTTCTTCGCATACTTCAACGAATAATCTGACAAATGGTGAAGAAATAAGTCCGCCGTTGTATTCAGTAGAAGTTCATTTCACTTTATGCCTATTTGATTCCCTCGCGAAATTAATTTATTCACGACTCACCTCACAAATGGCGACATTTAAATAGAACGAAGTGAATTCTCACTAGGCTTCAATGTAATACTTCTTTGTTGATCCGGACAAACGAAAACAAAGGAATTGTGTCGGAAAGGTGGAACAAAAAATCGGAAAATACCGTCACAGTGGCATGGGAATGGAAAAACACAAATCGCAACGGGACTTTCATTCACGGCAGAATCCCAAAGCTTTATTTGCCTAGGGAGAGGGGAGGTGACTAAGGTAGCATCTCTGGACCCTCGTATCTCAAGGAATGAAAACGCTCCTTTTTCACCCAGAACTGGCAAGGTTCACTACGGTAAAATAACTGCGCTCGGCGCCTGTAGAGGTAGTGCTGAATATTTTACGAAAGAAGTGAGCAAAAAGTTATTGTATGCTGCGAGTGAGGTCCGTTGAAACTTCCGGGGTACTAGAGACTTGAATGATTTAGCTTCTCAGCAAATTCCGTACTTTCTCGTAAAGGCCAAACATAAGGTTATGCACGGTTTGGTTGTAAAACTCTCTCGAAATGGATTACGTTGCGCTGCCTATGTTTTAGGACAAAGAAGGCCATTATTCAATGTAGATTGTTAATATGTTTGTAATATTATGAGAGTCTCCTCTCTCGTTGTCGTTTTCTTGAGTATATGCGGCGGTGCCAAATTTCCTAAAAATTACCTTAAAATAAGTTTCTATATCGCTTTCTCATTGGAAAGGTATACAGGGTGACTGGCCACTCGCGTTACGTACATCGAAAACCTCTTCAATATGGTTCGATTCCAACATAAACGTTACGAAAATACATTGATTTTTAAGGTTTTTCAAGTAATTCAATAATTACGGACAAAAAACGCTGCAAATTCTTTCAGAGGGGTTGGTTCTTCCTCGGACCAGGCGCATGGAGACTCATTTCTTCAACATGGAGAAAATGGGGGGAACAGTGGGTGTGGTGGGTCCCGGACCCATTCCAATCGATTTAGGGTCCAACATTTAGTGAAAAATGATACCCCACTCGCCTAGATCGCCAAAAATCTCGAACACCCATTTATTGAAATACACATTTCGACCCCTACCCCGGCCTAATTTGGTCCGATTGTGCTGAAAAGTTTTGAGGACCAACTTGAGGCGGGAACGGCCCCTGCACCAAATTTCAGATTTTCAGAAAATTGTCAACTAACAAAGCCGGCGTGGACTGCGGACGGAAATTTGCTAATTTTGATCCAGACACCTTGAAACGTCCAGAAATAAATTGTAGGCCGAATCGGAGAAATTGGTTTTTGCATGAAAATAGTTTGGCTATTCAAGGAATTATTTAAGAAATAACCAACCCAAAAGTAAAATTTTTTGAAAAGTTTGCATTTGATCCCTTATAGATTATGCTGCTTTGTCATGAGTTTTTTCATGGTATCGACCAATGTAGAAAATTTCACGTAGTTTCAAATGGAGCCCTCACATTAAGGGTGGAATTAATTTTTCAGGAATTTACGGGAGTTTTTTCGTCAGTAGGTGCTGAATTTTTACATCTTTGTCGTTCAGCATTAAATTTTCTACAAGATCTCGAAGTTTGTGTTGTAGCCACCCGTTACAATTTTCTAATCAATTTTATCCCATTAACTTCGAATGAAGATATTCAAATGGGTTTATAAACAGCAGTCGAATCTTGTGTTCGTGTTACAAGCCGAAAAGAGTGTTACTCCCGTGCGATGGTGAATATAATGATGCGCTCTTGTGGTGGCTGTGAAGGGTTGAGGATGCGGGTCAGCAGGTGTCGGTAGCCACGTAACCCTAGCTACTGTTCCATCATTCAACGTGGTTTTATACTCAATAGCAACAGATGTCCGTAGCAGATGCAACCAAAGCACATCATGCGCTCGTCCCCCTCGATTTTTTGCTCGGGAGACGCTGACTTTTCCATTTCCCGCCGGATCTTCTTCTCCCAATGGACAATACGATCGGAAGAGCAGAAAAAAAAAAAAATCTTGTCTAATTGAGGATCGGATTCCCTTAAGCGGCCTCTGTATCCCCAACCTCGGCCGTATAAGGCCAGTCAGAGCAATTTATCCTGTACGAGTTGCCGTTCAGCTCTTTCATCCCCTTCCCTTTACCGCGTCCAATGTAGCCATAAGTCCGGTAACTTATCATTTATGGTAATACCATTGAAGGGAGAGCACATGCGATTCACGGTCGCCACACATGGTAATCAGGCCCATCATTATCAATCTCACCGCCTAGAATAGGGTCGCGATCTTGTTCCCTATTATGATAACAACTCGGAAATAAATCTCAACTGCCATATTGAAACAAGTTGATAACCATATACATCACACTTCCTAGACAACATTTTGAGAACTTGTCGTAGCCTTGACTTGAACTCCACTCATCATATTCACCACCTTATATATTCGTACGCTGGTGAGACGCCTCTAACTATTCTCTCGGCTCAAATTGCCAAATATCATCGCGAATATTATCAGGTTAATGTGCTAAATTTTGAGTCTGGCCTATCATATTCTGTTGAATTAGTGGTTCGAAATCTTGAGTTGAAAAACGCCGTGAATTTCACAGGGGTTAGTTATTCCTTGGATCAGCTGCATGGAGACTCATTCCAATCGACTCAGCGTCCAAAATTCAGTGAATAATGATACCCCACACGTCTAGGATTCAGAAATCTCGAAAACCAACATTCGAAATAGGTAGAGAGGTACGTATTGTGACCCATAACCTCATTCAGTGGAAGCCGGGACCCGTCTCATTGGACTCAGCGTCCAAAATTTAGTCGAAAATGATACCCCACACGCCTAGGTCGCCGAAAATCTTGGAAATCCATTTTTTAATCACATTTTGACCCCCACCCTCCCATTTATGTCCGATAGGGCTGAAAAGTTTCGAGGACCAACTAGAGCTAAGAACGGGTCCCTGACCACAATTTCAGATTTTTCACAAAATTTCCTGCTAAAGGTGGGTTGTTGAGATTTTCCCAATCCAGTCGTGTGGGGTATCATTTTCCACAAAAAGTTGGACGCTAAATCGGCTGGGATGAGTCTGGGACACTCCACATTCACGGTTTTCCCCTATACCACCCATACTCCTGGTCCGAGGAATAACCAACCCCTGTGATTTAATAAAGCAACGTGGAGCCTGTGAAAATAAAACGACCACTCGCCAATAAACGTGTAAGCAGATGCAAAAGAACAAGAACGATTGAAGAGGTCGTAACATGGGAAACGTGCTATAGTTGACGGTTGACGAGGGATAAGCGGATGGCTGGTTTTCAATGGGCATAAACTTCCAATGCCTCGTCCTTGTCAAGGAAACCTGACTCATCAGTTTGGGCGGTGGAAGACCGAGCAGACCCATCGCGTCCGATAACAACTCCCGTTCTCGTCGAGACACAACATATGCCACCCAGAAGCTTTACGACCTTGCCTTTACAGACGAAGGAGGTTTTCTAGTTGACAGGAAATCCCATGAATCGTGCTTAATTTGACGAATGTCTGTGCTGTGATGTAAGAGTGAATGTCACACATCGTTATTGGGTAGCTTTAAGCTATAAACGACATCTTGCCTGATGGAATAAGTCTTGAAAACCTGTTGGGATCAAAATGCTGCAAGTTTTAAATCGCTCAATGCTTGAAGAATTCAGGTCAAGGCGTTTCAGGGCTGCATCATTGTGCACAGCCTGCTCCTCGAACTTGGAGTTTTGATTCACTGGCATGACTGGTGAGCCACAATCCTAACCGCAAAGAAACTCGAGATCTGCCAAGTGGTACCCACATTCTCACGACAGTATGAATGATAAAATTGTTCTGAGTTTACTGGCAGAAATTCGATACTGTTACCAGAAGCCGAGTCGGAAGAGATAAATCTGAGGAGTGTCAACGTACACTGACCATTGCTTGAAAATCCAACAATTCTGATTCCACGAACAACTGAATCATCCTTAAAAACAAATTGACTTGATCAATAATTTGATCTAGCAAATTTTCTTCTGTAGATGAGTACCTCCTAACACCACCCTGCGTGAAACCGCCGTCCATTAAGGTTTCTAAATGATGTCAGATTTTATTGCACGAGCAGGACAAACCCGACGTTATAATTTATGTTATAAGTTATAACCCATAAAACTCCTTATTTTGCGGCGCCGCCCGCTCTCCAAGGAATGGAGAAATAAAAAAGGGAACACTCGTATTACGGGATTACGTCCAGAAGTTCCATCCAACGAAGTTGCAACTGACTCCCCGTGGGTCCTGTGATGGCGCATTCAACTGACCTTTGCTTTTATATTTCTGAAATCGTCTGCATAAAGGAGGCAAAAAAAGGTGTATCCATTTGATGTAAAATATGGTAGTCACGTCAATAAATTTATGAACGAGTTTACGCACCGAGAGACATTTTACTTCCTCAAACTCCCTTCAATGAATCGTAACTTGAAGTAGATGAGCTTCTCTTACGTTTTTTTGCAAAAAAATCTCAAAAATCCATTTTTAGAAATACAAATTTGGTCCGATTGGGTTGAAAAGTTTCGAGGACCAACTAGAGCCATGAACGGACTCCTGACCAACATTTCAGATTTTGGAAATCGGATGGCGGACGGACTGAAACTTCCAGAAAAAAATTTTGGGCCAAATCGGAGAGATTATATTTTTGCATGAATATTATTCCGTGAATAATCAACCACAAGTAACTGGGACTCTTGAATGTGACAAGCCAAAAGTATAAATGACTCCAAAGTTATCACATGAGAAACTTTTTCGCCTGCGCATGCGCACACTTCTCCTACTTCTTCCTTATCTCCTCCCACCATCTTCCTATCTTAGGTAGACTGCACTCGACCTGATACAGAAGCAGCCGGGTTCACCTCTTTTCCGCCAGGGGCGTTCCAATACTAGTGATGCACGCTGTTATCAGTCTCAAACCACATAATATATGTATATGCTGTCGCTCCTATCATTAGATTTTATCAATTTTTCAGGACCCAGGAGTGTATCTTATTCATTTAATTTTGGATGCCAAATCAATTGAACAGAATAAAATCAAGGCGGAGCATGGGTTAAAATTTTTTTTTGAGTCTTTTGTGACCAATGCAATCGTGTGAGAGGACAAATGTGGAAACTGAACTTGATTGTCACTTGTGGAAATGCCATGGAACGAAATGGTGTCCGAGATATTTCTACGATAGATGCATTCACTACCATTTACACAGGAATAATAATTATTCATCTTCATTTTCTGTTTCAGGTTCGCTCAATTTCATGCCACGGACTTTGAAATTGTTACGCGACGGTGGTGCGGAATTTCGTCACGCATACACAACAACCCCGATGTGCTGCCCGTCGAGGAGTAGCATGTTGACGGGCATGTACATGCACAACCATGAAGTCTACACAAACAACGGCAACTGTTCTAGCGCTCAATGGCAGGCAACGCATGAGACGAAGACGTTTGCAACCTATCTCAGCAACGCTGGATACCGCACTGGTGAGTAGTTTGTTGCTGCATCTGCTCTCATAGGTCAATTACTATGGTGGCCATACGTCCCATACTTTTGAAAGTCGGGTAAAAACGATCTTAAACTCTTAAACACAAGAGGTTAGCGTTCCTCATATTCAAATTTTCCTAGGAAGAACCGGCCACCCCTGTGTATATTAATGCCGAAATAGCGTAAAGAGGCTTAAAAACTACTAATTTTAGAGCCAGAATGTCAAAAATTTCCGGGAGAGGACCTTTCTTTTCCCAGGAGTTTTGGTCTGGCCCATGAAATTATGGGCAGCCTATCATATATCTAAGTTTCCCTTCAAATTTAGTTTGAATGAATTTGATAGGCTGAAAACTCATGGTAGGCACCGCATGCATCTTTGATTGATCGAGATGGCAGTGGTTTCTGAAAAGTTTTCCCGCTCTTTTCATTGGTCCAGTCCATTTGTAGCAAAACTTGTTCTTTCAGATTTTTGTCGAAATTGAGATAGCAGTTTCTGATAGTTTCTGAAAGATTTTTCCTCGCTTTTCCCATTAGTTAAGTCTGTTTGAAGCAAACTCATTCTTTCAGGTTTTTGAAAGATCGATATGGCAGTGGTTTCTGAAAGGTTTTTTCCCGCTCTTCATTTGGTCAAGTCCATTTGTTGCAGAACTTCTCGTTCTTTCAGATTTTTGTAGAAATTGAGACAGCAGTAGTTTCTGAAAAATTATCCCACTCTTTCCATTAACTTAGTCCATTTGTGGCAAAACTCCTTTCATATTTCTGTCAAAATTGAGATGGCAGTGGTTTCTGAATGGTTTTTTCCGCTCTTTCCATTGGTTAAGTCTGTTTGTAGCAATGCTTTTCTTTTTCGTCTAAAAAAAGTTCAAAAACCATAAGTACTTGCAAAAATAGTTGTTTACTCTGACAGGTGAATAACAAAACTTGTTCTTTACCCATGGAGGTTCTGATGGCTTCTGAACTGTTTCTTCACTCCCCACAACCTGCTCACAATCTGAGACTCCATTTCAAAACTCTTTCTTTCCGATTTTTGGTAGGTATAGGGTTAGAGTTGGGGTATAAGGTAGAGGGTAGGTTTACTGTGAACAAGTACCTCATTTAGAGAGGGAGGGGGACATGTTTGCTTGTAGGGATACTTGAGTGATACCTGTTGTGGTACCCTTTTTAAAAACTTATTCAACTTTCCTTGTCATTTAGAAAACCTGTTCCCATTTAATTAAAAATGGTTTCCTGAACGTCTTCTAATTCATTGTTCTCCTCTACGAGCTCAGCGTGGCCCTGGAAAGGAGGGTCTTCTAATCGATTTAGCGTCCAAAAAATTGTGGAAAATACCCCCTAAATCGTCAAAAAATTCGAACATGAGGAAAATAGGGAAAATAGTGGGTACAGCTTGTCCCAGACCCATTTCAACAGATCTACCTAGGTATCTATCTACCTATTTCGAATGTGGGTTTTTGAGATTTCTAGTACCATGGCGTAAGGGATATCATTTTCCACTAACTTTTGGATGCTGAATCAATTGGAATGAGTCCCCATTTTCCTGGTCCAAGGAATAACCAACCCCTGTGAAAGAATTTGCAGAATTTCTTCTTCAGACAGAGATGCTATGCCAATAAGGGCAACAAATGAACAATGAAGTAGAATGGGAGGCCAGACGAAATTCCATGAAAGTGGCTGTGACTGAGAATACAGGGGTCAACCGTTAATTGTAAAATTAAAGGCATACAATTATGAAAAGAAAAAAAAAAGAGATAAAAATGATAACATAGACAGCCGGTATGACCGATATATCGATTATACTCCATAACCTCCTGCAGCCCCTGTAGTTTTTTAACCCTAAATTTATTTCAAAAATTTGCTGCCGTCTTCGTTCAATATTGCAATTGAGGGTAAAATTTCTTCCGTTGGGCGTCAACACGAGCTCGACTTGAATAATCCTGTCAACGGCACATTAACCAAATCGATTACGGCCCCGGGACACCTACTAATGTAAACTCGTCCACGTCCATTCAAATTCATCTTGATATACCGCCGCAGGTTATCAAAGGGTTTCGAAGGTAATAATGTCAATAACGATAAAACGTCGGTATCTTGTCGTCGCGGGTAGCACCGGCCCCATCCGTCCTTTTGGAAGCCTCTCACCGAGGTTATTGATCAAACCCGTGTTCCAGATTGAGATGCCACGCGGGTTATCGCTCTGAACATTTCGAACAGTCGAATAGATAACCTGAAGTTTCTACCTTCACAGAAGGGAATGAGTGGAAGGGGGTGACGTTTTCTCACGTTTACATAACTGTCAGAATTTTCTGAGAACCGTTTAGATTTAATGTTGAAGAAATACAGGCAAGGAAGGGCAACAAATACAAAATTGTCAAGAAATATGTTAAGGTGATGCCCACATTTTGTTTTGTCAATCCCATAATTAGAACTATCAGTGTAACACACCTGCAGATGATGGAAATTTGACCTAAATGTGTCAGATTCCTCATTCTAGCCAGCCATGTTCGCATAACGCGTGACTTGCACCACGTTGTATAATCCTCTGTCCGCACCTGCTGCAGTAATGAGCTTGATTGAAACATCGCAAAATGCATGACTCATTTCGTGGCTAAATTACTCCGATGAATTTCAATGTGCTCGCTTCCCTCTGCCAAGTAATTGTCCCCTTGAAAACTCTGAGAGTGCAGATTTCCTGCAGAATCCAACTCATGCTTGGAAGCGACTAGTGGATTTCTGGCTCTGAAACATCGCTGAAATGGTCGCTCATAGGGCAGTTAGACAGGCTCCTGCCATGACCAGCTTGTAAATTGGATCATTGGGCAACTTTGTCCAATTACACTTTGGTTTATCTTCCAAAAAAATCCATGAAAATAGTCCAATTCAGGCCAAGAGGCCAATTCATCCGTGGCCTCAGAGTTGTCCAAATCAAAATATATCCCTCTTGTTCTTTACTATAGTCATTCATCCTCACGCCAAATTATCAATATCATACTCCGAATTTCGCCCTAATGATCCGCGTACAATAGAACAACCTCTAAAGGTCACGTGAGGTTTATCTCCAAAACTGAATATAGAATCGGAGCGTATAAATTAGGGTCGGCGTTCGAGATTAGTATGGCTCAAGTTTGGTCACTAACGGACTGGTTTTCCGAAACTTTTGGGAGAATGGAATAATCTTGTAGTATCGCCGCGAGGAGCCTCGAAACTCATCCTCGATAAGTACCATTAATCAGCTTAGCGGCCTGTCAGGCTAAAGCTCTTCTCCCACCCGTTTTCTGGGTCCTTTCGGGCTTTTGGTCTACGAAAGGAGGAGATGAGCCTTTTTGATATGAGTTGGCTGGAAACCGTTTCATCACATTGCTGGGTTAAATATCGTGACCTGAGGGAAACATGGTTATTTTCTTCCATTTTCTCTTGAAACAACAATACCTATGAGTCCTAGAAGATTTACGTCTACTTGACCAATTGGGCTGTTTCGCAGTCTCAATCTTGGTCCTCATTTTGTTGCTCTCGTTAGTTCCCGTGATCACTTCATTTTATCAACGATTCGCGAACGCTCTCGTCAAACTCTCTTTGCCAACGTCTCATGTCAAGATCAGATAATGAATGAGGCACAGCAATAAGCCTTTCGGGCTCCATTTCAAATCAGTAAAAGATCGGCTACACCCAACGAGCAGATTGTAAAGCAGGAAAAGGTGGTGGCCAACTAATCAAACGATCAGTGGGTGTGGACATTTGGCGCGGTTCGTATCATTTCGCCCTTTCCGAACTTGGTCATAGGTAAAATGAGTTTGAATATTTCCTCCGTTTATTTAGGATTTTAATTATTTCACAGGGGTGGGTTATTCCTCGGACCAGGCACATGGCGATTCATCCCAATGGATTCAGCGTCCAAAATTTAGTCGAAAACGATACCCCACACGCCTAAATTACCGAAACTCAATTTTTCGAAGTACACATTTTCTGCCCAATCGAACCAAATGGGGGGCTCAAAATGTGTTTTTTGAAAAATAGATTTTCGAGATTTTTTGTGATCTAGTTGTGGGGAGTATCATTTTCCAATAAATTTTGGACGCTGAATCGATTGGAATGAGTCTCCACGCGCCTGGTCCGAGGAATAACAACCCCTGTGAATGAATTTACAGCGTTTTAAATTATTGTTCAATGTTCATGTTAATCTTCAAGAGGTCGGGTGGTTTTAATGTCTTCGACAAGTGAATTCGAGACGCCCAAAAAGGATATTCGATATTATTTGAGTACGCAAACCTTCCTACCAACCTGAAACTTCGAAAATTTGTGTAACTTATTTTACAATCTTGAGTCATATTTATTAGGCGAGAAGGTGAACATTTTATACCTTTCATTACTGCAGTCCCTGCTCCAATACGGATCATTAGTCCGAGGTGGGACACTTTTCAGCCACTTGAGAAAATTGCTTATTTGGCAAAATGCCATTCTCAAGGTGATTCTGGGAAGGTCTAGGAGGTACTCCAGCGATCTGTTGTTCCAGGAGATGAAGGTTTTCACCATTCGGCAACATTATGAACTTGATTTTCTATGCGGTTCTACCACCGGAATTCATATAAATTGTCAATGAGCGTACACCACACACATTCAACCGGATTTTATTTTCTCTAGAACGTTGTAAATTCTATAATTAATTTGACCATGACAAGTAGAAGTTCGCAGTATATCCGCAGTACCTATCATTATTATTTATTTGTTTTTCATTTATTTTATTTTATTTATTTTTATTAACGGAGAGCAACTTAGGCCATTCAATGCCTACAGACGGGCTTCATTGTTCTAGTAGTTTGAACGGTAATTGATTTTATTTTTTTCTTGTGAATAAACTTCACCTTTCTCTCCCTTGATACCTACAGGGAGAGTCACGAAAATGTTAAATTATACAACGATTTCCATACCTAACACCCATTCGCGATTATAGGTGCCGTACAACGTGATTTTCGTACAAAGTAACGAGAACGCGATGAGCATAATCAAAGCAATTTTCAGAATTGAGGTTCATCAAATTTCAAACGCGTTTTTGTGTAGCTTCAAATAATGTTACTACCGCCCTGATAGGCCATTTACTACCCTTATTGAGGGAGAGTCATAAGTTGCAAATTCGATGGCGTTCTCATCCGTTCACATCTCCCATTCATGGGATTGAGCGCCCTTTGATGCGGAAGTTTGATACACAGAATGCATTTGCATCGATAGCTCTTCTAATCTCTTGTCCGATTACATGTATGTACTGGATATTGATGAACCAATCTCGCTGTAGCCGTCGTGTCAGTTGAATCGGGCCGAGATGTTGCCCAGTATATACTCTTGGGATTCAAGATATCCCTATCGCAATCAACCAGGCAATATTGTCTGAGCCATAGCGCCCGTATTTTCAACCAATCTTCTATTCACTATTATATATTCAAATCAATGCGAAATATATCCTCTTATTGCCCACGAAGATGCTACAAGCTAACAGCTCCGTCCGCGGATTATCCTGATCTATGAAGACGTGGTCGATAGAGCGGTTGTGTGCTGACAGGAATGAGTTTTGTGGGCTTTTGGTGACCTAGTAATGTCAATTAAAGTGGATCAATGATTCCACGAACGAGGACTGTGACCCCGAGCTGTGCAGATACCTTGACATTTACCAGTGAGAAGGACAGGAGATATTGGTGACGGGAGCATTTGGAAAAGGGATGTATTTCAGTTTGGTTGAGAACGTCAGTATATTGATTTAAAACGTGTTTACTGTATTACTGCGGTTCTAATATTGCAGATGATTGTCATCGTTACATTAGATTTTCCTTTTGCCGTCATTCATAGTGCAAAGCACTTAAGAATTGACAAATCAAGTAGGTCCCAGTGGTCGTTTCTCCCTGCCCACGAGCGCCATTTCGTTTACCGTTCAGATTGGGACAACATATTCCTGCATTCGTTCCTAAGACGAGGAGAGATTTTTTTTTTTTTTTTTTTAATTCATTCGAATTGCCGTCCAACGGGCCAAAATCGGCCTTTTGGTTGCTCGTTTTGGTTGGTTATTCCTTGAATAATCAACCTATGTTTTCATGCAAATGGTCAACCTCTCCGATTCGGCTCAAAAATTTTTTCTGGAAGTTTCATGATGTCCTGATCAAAAAAGGTCAATGTCCGTCCGCCGTACGCCGTACGCCGTCCGTCGTCCGCCGTCCACGCCGTTTTTGGTAGTAGAAAATTTTCTAAAAATCTGAAATTTGGGTCAGGGGTCTGTTCCCGGCCTAGGACGGTCCTCCAAGCTTTTCAGCCCGATCTGACCAAATTTGGGCGGGGTAGGGGTCAAAATGTGTTTTTTGAAAAATGGATTTTCGAGATTTTGGGCGATTTAGGCGAGTGGGGTATCATTTTCCACTAAATTTTGGACGTTGAATCCAATGAAATGGGTCCCAAAACGATCGGCACCCTCTGGAAGAAGTTATGGGCCAAATTGGGTATATATTACCCATTTTGAATATGCGTTTTCGAGATTTCCGGTACCTGGGCGTGTGGGGTATCATTTTCTACTAAATTCTGGATCCTGAATCGATTGGAATAGGTCTGGGACCCGCCGCACCCACTGTTTCCCCATTTCCCCCATGTTGAAGAAATGAGTCTCCATGCGCCTGGTCCGAGGAATAACCAACCCCTGTGTAAGAATTTGCAGCGTTTTTAGTAAAGAAGGCAAGACATGGGAAAAAATGAGTATTTTGATAGTTGAGTTTCAAAATTTTTAGATACCTAGTCGCATAGGGGATCATTTTTTTCTACATCCTAGACGCTGAATGGATTTGAGACTGTTCTAGGGGCGAGAGCCACAGAATGTCTGTGAGCACTGCACCATTAGTTTGCAAAGTCTCGCTAGGCCTCGGGGCAGTCGTGATAATGCCCTGTTATCACTATTCGCCCTTGTCACAAGGCTTTGTCAAACATTCAGCCTTACCTACCTTGTATTCTTTTTCGTTCTGTGATTTTTTCTATAAAAATGACGTAAATTTAAAAAAAATCCAAAAACATTTTAATAACTGCTCTATGTTTTTGTTTAGAATCAGCCAAAGCTATGTGGTATTGTTTCTGTGATTCCAAAACTCATTTTAGGAAAGTTTTTAGTGCAATAAATTATTTATTCATTTGAAAAATGACTACGATTCTATTCTGGTGATAGCTGAAACCTCTACTCATTGCTTACCTGCTTGTATAGGGTAATATATTGGGGAAATGAGACCAGTTGCAATCAACTCAACACAACAAAAATGTTTAAAACGACATGCACCGCCTTTGCTATGTTAATATACGCAATGTAGGCATTTCGTACCATTAAAATGTAAGTTGGTACCTAAATTTGGATCCCAAATTCTTCTCAAAATGTTTAATTAAGGGAGATATCACGTGAAATGACAAAAACCTACCTAAAACTTGTTTTGTGTTGGTTTCTGGCCTTACGTGCAAACCTACATATAAATTAATAAAAATGATCACCCTTGCGGAATAATACTGTTAAAGATATTATTTCACAGAGTCTAGAGGAGCCATATTATCCGTACAGGTAGCCAAATTGTATTTACCACAGCTTCATATTCTTTAAAATTTTATGATGAATATATGTTCAGCTCACACTTATTTCATAGGCAGAAAAAAGCAACAGCTAGTATGAACCACAGCAAAACAGAACACTAAAGGTAGGTACCTTCCTGGGCTGCTATGAGAGCCTCTGCTATAACAGTGAAAACGGGGCTGCTATCACAGAAGGAATACGACTGCGCTGAGGCCTAGCGGGACTTGGCGAACTAATGTTGGTGTTGCGGTATTTCATATTTTCATATTCATATTTTACTCGCGAGTATTTCTTGATAAATCAAATTCCTAACACCTAGTGCCCCTAGGTAACCTGGGTATGTACAAAATCAAGAATATTGAAGTACTCAAGTACTGAAGAACTCACCCAATAATCAGGTGTCTACGTTACTTGATACTGAAGTAAACTACTTTGTTCTCAACATGGGGGATGTATTTCTTCAGTAGAGGCGAGGAAACCAAGTATTCAAAACAGGATGAATTCAGAAGATGGGATTTTAGCGAAGCATAGTATTTCAGAGAAGAGCCGAGAAGACAAGCCGAGAAGCAAGAAGTGGCGTCCCAAGATGGCGTGGGTTCAAGTAGGAAGCTGAAATCAGCTGAAACCACTGCCTTCCTGATGGGTAGTGAGGGCTAGTAATAAACTCCGAGTGTCCACTCAATATTCATGTTATAGTATATTTAGGTAGTATATTTATGAACACGAGATCGGCTATTCACGCCATTCCCAATGGTGAGAAATCAACCGGGAAAATGGTAGGACATCTACCACTTTCATTTGGCAGTTGGAGTTGTCCCCAGACGTTTGTCGCATACGAGGTGACAGGTTACGGGTAACAATTATAAGCGTTCTTGAATATCAAGCGAGCTCAAAACATTCCGTCGTCTCGCAGCTAACTCGAGCAACTCCATTCGGAAACGTCGCAGTTTATAGGTATCCGTCGGTGAGGGCCAAGGACAACAACATCGGCCGGACGTCTGTCTGCCAGGTCCAGAGATCATTGAGTTCTGCGAGACGGTCATTTAATTAATCCGGCCGCCGATAAGGGGGTTTATACGATCGGAATATTTATGGATCCGGAATTTCGATTTCCCCCCCTTTCGAACGATTCCAGTTAAATGGCCACTTTTTCAGGATTTTGTGTGAAAGGCGCGTCCGACTGAAGGCTTTGAATGAAAATTAGCATTTTATAAGGTGCCGGTTGTTTTTTCTTGTAGTGTGAAATCCTCAAAATAGAACCATAACCGGTTCTGAAACTACAGTGATTTTCCCATCTGGTTAGTGTTGCGGCTATTTGGAGTCAAATCAAAACCAGCAGGTTGAGCTTTCATAATAGAGAGGTCTTCACGTTTTGTTGATTTTATAGCAAGTGGTTTCATCGGTGACTACTATTATACAATATTTACGCTCCCCCCTCTCCCCTCGACCTCCAATAAATAAAAAACATTTCCCGGCCTATCCGACAACGGGAATATAATTCACTCTCCCGGGGAGTCGTTGATATTCCGGCGCACTCCACATAATTTTAACTTTAGGCCTGTAGATAGCGTGAACTCGGAGACGTATCGCGCTTACCCCCTCTGGAACGTTTTAGCGTCATTTAATGAATATTCATGAACTTGGCAAGATTCATGTGGACGTACGATAGAAGTGACGCTAAATATAGTCAGCCTCCCTTTCTTGATAGGATCGAGGGTGTGACCCCCGGAACGATCGACCTTGAGAGTGTACAAGACGTGGTGCCCACCGTGAACTTGGCGGTTTGCCGGCTTTTTACCTTCGAGGGATAAACCGCCCTCTACCACGCGTCTGATTCATCGAAACTTGTCTACATTCTACGACTGAGTTTGTTCCTGCAGTTAGAGTCTCATTCATAAACTAGGTGTCAATCGTCCAAGTGCATTCTGACCCTCCCCCTGACACGTTGGTTGCCATGGCTACCAGCTCAGAACCTGCCTCCAGGCCAACACTTTTGGGACAGAACTTATTCTCTCAAACTGTTCAAAGACGAGTTTTATGACCAATACTCGTTCATTTTGGCAACGGAAACAGAAAAAAGGGCCAATTTAATTTTATTTATTTGATTCACCGACGGTCGTAGGCTTTTTTTCTGGCTCAGGTTGCAAAAAAGATTAATACAACACATTTGGGGGAAATTGTTTTGTGGTAAAAACCGTCGTCAATGTCCCTATCGTCTTACTCAAAAGACTGAAAGAGTACTATTGCCACCACAATCACATTCCCCATCCTACGCCTATGATTCTGCAGCAATATTTTCTAGCGTCGTTTTAAAGTTTTTGGTTTTCAACACAAGTCACAATTGAGGAACGCAGGAACCAATTTATGGCAAAAGTTGAAAATTTGGCTTTCTCACAAATAAATGCTCGGGAGTAAGCAACATAGCGGTATCAACAAAATAATTATGTTTGCCCAACAAGAAACACAAAAAAATGATACTCTAAGCAGTTCTCACGTTAGCCAACAAACACATCCACAAACATCAAGAATGGCGATCATTACCTTTTCAGGCGAATGAAATGAATGAAGAAAAAGGTAACGTCTGAGACCCACTCTGGGTCTCATGGCGTGGTAAGATGGGCTGCCGAGACCCATTTTGGGTTTTGGGTCACGGAAAACTGGTGCCCAATTGGACAGTTTTTTGGAGCATTTTGAATGCCTTCTCAGGATGGGCAAAAACGCAGCATATTCTTTCATAGGGGATGATTATTCCTCGGACCAAGAGCATGGAGACTCATTACTATCGATTCAGCGTTTGAAATGTAGTCAAAAAATTGTACCCCACACGCCTAGATCGCTGAAAATTTCAAAAATTCATTCTTTGTAATACACATTTTGGCCCCTCCTCCCCATATGGTGATTTTTATAATATGTGTTTACAGAACAAGTTTTAGAACATAATGCCCATGAATTCCAAAGTGCGATGCGAAGGGGGGGGGGGGGGGTCAGAAACCTGTCTCACTAGGCTCAAAGTGAATAGAAAAATTGACCCCCCCCCCCCCCCCTTGTTTATGAAACCTAGTAATTAACCATTTTTACACCACATTCTCCCTCACAAATCTGCCCAGGGTTGCAGCAGTTTACATTGGAGCCGCTAGGGCGATGGTGGCGGTGGAGGGAAGCAAGGGGAAGTTGGCGCATGCGCAGGCAAGAATGTTCTTCAATGTGACAACAATACTGATTTGCTAATGTGAACTGAAATGTGACAACTAACAGCGATGGAAAATGTGGCCCCTGGTGGTTCAGGTGCATTTTTAGGAACTAAGAACCAAGGAAATGAAGGACTAACCAACCAAAATGGGTAGGTTTTTGAAATTTTCAGGGACCTAAACGTGTAAGGGATCATTTTTCACCAGACTTCAGCCGCTGAATCAGTTCAGATTGATGG
The DNA here is from genome assembly GCA_019603395.1 of Cyrtorhinus lividipennis. Lineage (NCBI taxonomy): Eukaryota > Metazoa > Arthropoda > Insecta > Hemiptera > Miridae > Cyrtorhinus > Cyrtorhinus lividipennis. Next base: position 5,125,935 of record CM033999.1, on the reverse strand, counting down.
TTTGATTGGTTTGCTTGCCTTGAACTTATTTAGGTATTTAGTATTGTTGTGAGCTGGCACCTGCGCCCATCAAATGGGCTGCTGGCATTGCAGGACCATGACCTGTGGAGGGCTAAGGGAGTCATTTCGAGGAATTGTGTGTCCTATCGAATTGGCTGGAACCTTCCCATTCACTCGAGACAACATGTCGAGTTCCCAGAACCAGGGAAGGTTTGAGAACATTCTCGGCCAGGCAGCAGGTATAAAACGGACCCAGGAACGCTGCACAGTTCAGTTCAATTCTGAGTCCAAATATAGATGCTTTGGGTTATAAATCGTGCCCTGTGATAAATAGTGCGACAACCGCATTACAACCGCAAATTGTGCTTTGTGACTGTGTAAGTGCGCAAATGTGAACAGTGTATGTACTCAAGTGAACAATTGTAATAAATTATTAACAAAGAATATAAATCGTTACAGTATTTAGGAAAACAATGAACCTAGTACGATAGTAGCCGACCTATAGTACGACGATAGTACGACCTACCTAATTGTCGAATTTCAAAACTTTTTGACCGTTGCTGCCGAATTTCAATACTTATGAGTGATTATTCAGCTTATTTCGGTGGTTCTATTCTTTCTATAATATAGGCAGAGGAATATATTGTATGCCTTATTATATTGGATCAATTCGAGCTGATTTCCTGATTTAGATAATCCAACAGGAATCTTCTCAGCTTATCATTCGAAGCAAAAAGGGAAACAGAATATTTGCGTACAGTTGATCAATGAATCAGGTCCAGAAAGAGCAGTGACAATATAAAGATATTCCTCTCTCTAGATGCACGAAAAATGCAGATCTCACGGCCGTCTACATTCCTCGCCTGAGCTCCTCCCCCATACCTTTGTAACCGTTTCAACCAGGTGTGTTTTGCACTCGTTGACAGAAAATAATGGAATGCGTGTTCATAATAACGCGGTTTCATCCGTGATATGCCTCGTATCGCGATTCAAATCACGTCCGCGTGTGATTAATTGCATTAGAGGATCCACGACATAATTGTAGAACCTTCAGAGAAAATAATGTAATCTACGTTGGAACATTAAAATCTTAATCAGACGTGACAGCTTCGGCCCGAGCTACCTGTCGGTATAATGGGTACCTGTGAGGGAACGACGGGAAGTTGAGATCGACTGCACGCAAGTGCCCTACTTTGCTTAGCCAACAACTTGGGGCGCTGAGGGAATTATCCACCCTTACTGGGGCTGCTGATGAATATTTTGGGTTTCAAACTCAATAAACCTTCATTTTCTGCGTCAGTTTGGTTTCGACGGTCAAATAGTGACTTGATTGTCGGTGGTAGTAGTTGACCAAGTTGAGACTCGCAGGGGAATTTTACTATATACTGGCGTGATTCATAACCGAGACACTCGGCATGAGATTAATAACTTTGTCGCCTTTCTTAATTGAATAATGGAATTCACTCCTCGAATTCGACGAGAATAAAGGGAAGTGGGGGTCGTTTGAACAATCGGTTTCGTGAAAAGTGGAGCTCATTCGAACAGTTCGCCAAAGGTGAAGATGTGTTGGAGTGGGGGTGGAGGGTGGAGTGGGGGTGATAACAAACGAAAGTTAGTTCGAGGACGAAGTTATCCTTTAACCAATTTGAACTAAGGGAGTCGCGACATCTGGCTTTAAGGTTAGGAAAGGACTGAAACTGAAAGCATTACGAGTTCGAGAGTTCTAACAGCTTTGTGGTTCCATTGAGTTTTAGGCGCGATAGCGCAAACTACGCCAATCACTTTTCTCCGATAGGTTTTCAACGAAGCACTGAAGTTGAATAACCTCCCCAAAGTGCTGACATTTGAAGATGAACTGCAGGAAACATTATAACGTTGGTGCATCGCTGTGGTCGGACGATTCAGCATTGTTTAGAAGACGACGTGATAAATCTTTCCGCGAGATTTATGAACTCTCTTTGGAGGAATTCCGTTCGTTTGATCTATTTCCAGTTTGTTTTGGATGGTTTGACAGAAGAACGATTCCTACCGTACTCATAGCCCAAGTGGTTCGCAACGTGACAATATCTGCAAGTTACGTATAAAAACTGACAGCGTGGAGACTGAAAGAAGACATGGCCAGAAAAAGCGACGTTTTGACTCATAAAAATGAAGTCGATTAAAAATAATTGAAATGGTGGTTTATTTTTAGCCCTTTCGGCTCTTCTGGAGCGGAGAAGATTATAAAAATAACCTCTTAATGGTTTCCTGTCTAATCAATAACCTGAGTCTGCGTCTCTCCCAGGCGTGTAGATATTGACAAATGGTGATCCAAGATGAAATTACCCGAACCATTTTAAGCTCAAATTGAATTACGCGAAGTCATTTGTTTAGATCACCCATCATCCGTACAAATAAACGGTCAGAAGAGATGTGATGCATCCGCTACGCGTGAACTCTTAACTTTTGGCATCTGAATTCGTATTTATGTTGGTTATTCGTTGAATAATCGACGTATGTCAATCTCTCCGATTTGGCCCGAAATGTTTTTCTGGGCGTTTCAAGGGTCTAGATCAAAATCAGTAAATGTCCGTCCGCTGTCAACGCCGATTTTGGTTGCAGAAATATTTCTAAATATCCAAATTTTGGTCAAAGGTCCGTTTCTGGCTTTAGTTGGTCCTCCAATTCAATCAAATTTAGGGGAGTAAGGGTCAAAATGTGTATTTCGAAAAATGGATTTTTGAGATTTTCGGCAATCTAGGCGTGTGGGGCATTATTTTTGACTAAATTTTGGACACTGAATCAATTGAAATGAGTCTCCATGCGCCTGGTCCGAAGAATAATCAACCCCTGCGAATGAATTTGCAGCGTTTTTAAAACTTGATTTTCGGTAATTTTGGGGGAACTGGTGTGTGAGGTATCGTTTTCTACCAAATTTTGGACGCTGAATCCAATGAATTGGGTCCAAGTCCGATTGGCTTATGGCTCAGACGTTATGGATCAAAATGGGTACCTAAATACCCATTTCGAATGTGTTTTCGAGACGTAATGTCACAGGAATGAATGATGGCAGTTCGTTTGTGTTGAATCACTCAAAAGCCGTATAGTTTACGAGTGGTACGACACGGAAACGACGCTATCGAACTGGCTCGAAATAGAGCAATCACAATAACGGAATTTTGGCCAGCATCGTTTGATGTTAAAGGGTTCTGAGAACCAGAGGTCAAATTAAATGCTCGTTCCGGGGCATTCGAGTCAGAGGTCGCGGGGGTCGATACTGGGGTGACTTCGAAGATTAACCTCATTAGGTCTAGTATTCGATGATTAGAGTAGAGTTTGTTGCAAGAATTATGCATTTTGGTTCCTTTTTTTCCGCCCACGCAGGCTGAAACAAGAATTCGAATGAACCAGATTTTCGTTCAGTTAGGCATTCGTATGCCTAACTCACGTTGTTTTGGTTTTGCTGAAGAATAATCTCCAGAGAGACACATTCCAAGCGATTCAGAGTCTAAAATTTAATTGAAAATGATACCCCACACGCCTAGGCACTAGAAATCTCGAAAAGCCACATTCGTATTGGGTAGATAGATACCCATTTTGACCCATAATCTCTTCCTGGGGGCGCCAATAGTTCCGGGACCAATCTATTTGAATTTAGCGTTCAAAATTTAGTAAAAAATGATACCCCACACGCCTAGATCGCCTAAAATCTTGAAAAGCCATTTTTCAAAAAACACATTTTGACCCCTACCTCTCCCAAATTTGAAAGGGACGCTATTCAAAGTAAAAATTTAGTGGAAGGTAATACACCGCACGCCTAGTACCAAAACATAGGTAGGTCAGTACCCATTTTGACCCATACCCACCCTCAGTGGACACTGGCCAGTCCGGAAACCATCTCTATGGATTTAGCGTCCAAATTGAAAAGGAAAATGATACCCGACAGGCCTAGGTCGCCGAAAATCTTGACAATCCATCTTTCAAAGAACACATTTTTACCCTCCTCCTTTCTTCCCTCCCATTTGATCCGATCGGGCTGAAAAAGAGGACCATCTACTGTTGGAAACCGAAATGTCCGTCCGTCGTCCAGTTGGGATTGGTGCCCACTGGGGGTGGGTATGGTTCAAAATGGGTACCTAACTACCTATTCCAAACGTGTGTTCTCGAGAATTTGTTTACCTAGCCGAATGGGGTATCTTTTTCCACCCTTAACTATGAGGGGGTAGGAACTCGAGTATTCCGGAGAATTTTCACTCTTTGAGCACCAACATTATATAGTTGGGGTTCTTCTCTGAATTTATATGTGTTATTGTGACAAGAAATTTACCAATTTAAATAACAAAGGAGCGCATTCATGTTCAAAGATTGATTGGTTTATTTATTAATCAGCCCTGCATTAGGCTGAAGGCCCACTCTTCCTGTAGAACAGATAAATGTATAATAATAAATATAAAATAACATAAATAAAATTAGTCTGATTAGCATAAATAATAACTTCAAATGTAACATAATTTCTGCTTATTTCAAAAGGATCAAAATATTAATAAATAAAATTAAATATATTAATAAATTAATGAGATAGTCATAAAAACAAATACTTCAAATATAACATAGAGATTTTCTCTCCAACACTTATCTTTAACCATCAGCTTCTCAAGATTTGCACTGGTCTAGTCAATAATTTGCACTATTTGAGAAATGGGGCACAATTGATCCCAAAAGAGACATTCAGTTGGATTCATGCGACATTTTAGGATTACCTTACTTAAACTAAATAGATATACAATGTAACATTAACTCAAATGCATTTTAATGGGCGTAAAATTCTATCAAATCGTTTGATCAATTTGGAACAGAACTGGTTGGACCTAACCAGTTTTAAAACTAGATAACTGATATGGATCGAGGAAAATAAATTATGTATTGGGGATATTTAACGAAGAATAGGTATAAATGACCTCACGTCATATCCAGGCTAATACAGACGAGTACCTAGCGTACTTTCGTACTCCTATTGGCCATGAATCTTGGAAAAATTGCATTCTACCAACAAATTGTGTGTAGGGTTGCCTAAATGGATCTAAAATCAGGACAGGATCTGAGCCTTGTGATAATAATAGGCATGATAAGCTCATCCGAGTCCACGGCTTCAGTCGGACCTGCGATATCGTGGATATTATCAGCTTTTTCTGTTGTGCAAACAGCTGTTCTAATAAGCCACGCGAACTCGGTTCGAGGAAGAAACTTTTCTCTTAATCTTTCTTCATCAACCGAGTGAATTGGCGACCCGTGGAACTTCCGTGAAACTCATCCGTTTTGTACGGCGTTCTTCCTGCGGTTTCATCGTGATTCTCCCCCATTAAAATCCAAGACGACCACTCCACGCAAACATTTTAGGCTTCCAAGAGAATCAAGGCAGATGGCAAAGATTACAAATCGAGTTGAATATTAAACGTCGGCGCCTCCTCTTTCGTGATTACATTTTTGTAATTCATGAGACACAACGGGAGTGGGCGAACGGTTTGTGGGTGGGGGTACAAATCTTGAGGCCTCTTCTTGTTGCTCCTTCCTGCAGTTCTTGGAGGTTGAAATGCTAATGGCAACTGTTAGCGGGATATTCTTTGGCACACATTTCTCGTTCCGGATCGAGGAGTGGATTACTTCTTCAATTTTTTTTTCTGCTTTCCTTTTGCCGGTTTTAATGAGGAGCTGAGTCGACAATTTACATTTTTCGCTCATCGCCGGTTCTTGTATTGCGCATAGGCGTTTGAAAAAATGACTTTTCACGAAGGATGCGGTCATGCTTCATCCGGCTCATTGATGTTTTGGAACGGCTTTTAGAGTGGAGTTTGGAGATATCATCTTTCAAGGGTTGAATGTGATTACACGATTTATACCGCGGTGCGGTCTCCGCCTGCAGGCGTCTTGATTACATCCTTCGATGGTTTCTCTCGTAAATTGATTTTCTCAGTTTATACCTACACTTAGACCAGAGTAATCAAATATATCCCAGAAATATTTGAAACTGTTCATTTATCTTCTATTCATGTTCCCACCTGTTGATCCTTATTCCATCGTCCAAGCTTCTCAACCTTTCTTCGGCCGTTTTTGTCTTATCCAGCTTTGACTTGTCACCTTCATTATCTGTTCTCAAAGGCTGTGAGTCAAACATTTTATAATCGTTTGGGGACAATTGCACCATTAGTTTACCAAGTCCCGCTAGGCCTCGGGGCAGTCGTATTCCTTCTGTGATAGCGGCCCTGTATTCACTGGTATAGCAGAGGCTCTCATAGCAGCCCTATTAGGTAGGTATCTACTTTCAGAGCATTCTGTTCTGCTGCGGTTCAACATCAAACGTTTTTTGTGCCTATGAAATAAGCTAGAGCTGAAAATCTGTTCAGCGTAAAATTTTAATGAATATGATTCTGCGCATGAGGCAATTTGGCTACCTGTAACAACAACATGGCTCCTCTAAACTTCGTTAAATAATATCTATAACAATAGTATTCCGCAGAAGAAATTCTGCTTATTGATTCATATTAAGTAGGTTTGTTTGTAGGGCTGGAAACCAAATGTACCTACCACAACGAAAATTAAGTTTTTGCGCAGAAAAATCCGTCTCAGCAAAGATAAGGACGAGTTTGGCCCGGTGCAGGTGGAAATAAAAATCAAGAAATATATATTTAAAAAAAAAACACGCTGCATATTTTTTTACAGGGGTTGGTAATTCCTCGGACCAGGAGCATGGAGACTCATTCCAATCGATTCAGTGTCCAAAATTTAGTGGAAAATGATACCCCACACGCCTATATCTTGATAACCCACCTTCTGAAATAAGTGGATGGGTCCCCATTTTGACCCATAACCTCTTCCGGTGGGCTCCAATCGTTTCGAGACCTGTTTCATTGGATTCGGCGTGTATAATTTGGTCAAAAACAATAACCCACACGCCTAGATTGCCAAAAATCCCGAATATCCAGATTTAAAAATACACATTTTGACCCCTACCCCACTCAAATTTGATCCCATTGGGCTGAAAAGTTTCGAGAACCAACTAGTGCCGGGAACAGACCCCTGGCACGATTAAAGGAATAACCAACCAAAACAGAGGTTTCAGCAATGAATGTCCAACATGATAATTTATTACTTTTATAAGGGCTAACAGTAATAACAGGGCCTTATTACGATCGTGCTGAGATCTAACGGGACATGGCAAACTAATGGTGCAGTTGTCCACAGACATTCGTAAATTTTTCTCTAAAGCTAAACATTATTGCATTCGACTATGTTTATAATAACAATTTTCCGTCCTTGCAATAAGCCGTACGAATTTGACCGCTTTCAATACGCCCTTTTGAACTATTGTTGTGGTAGTATGTTCACTAAGGGAGGCTTTGGATCAAGCTTTGCAGTATCTGATGCACATGTTCTTAGTGAAGTGTATTAACGCACGCTAATACATTCCCCTATATTCTTAGGGGTGGAATCAAAGACACGATTTCATATCCCTGACTAAGATCATCCTGAAATAATGAATCATCGAGATATTTGCTTTGTTTTGAAAACTCCCATATCTGAATTTCAAATCTGACTGCCTTTTACAAAATACTTAACATATAATGCCCGAGGCAATATTCGGCGGAATTGGTTTCGTATGAGTCATATTCCATGTTGAAAATTGAGTGATCTACTTAAGGTGTTTTCGTGCAGACAACTTTCACATCTATTACGCTTTCCTGTGCACCTATCCGATCTGAGTGTATTTATCCGTTTATATAACTCGGAAACTATATGCCTTAACCTAATATCTTGAAGAGGCTCACTTACGTAAGTTCGTTATTACTTTCAGCAGTCAACCTATTATTCTTAAACCCGTTAGATTCATGTCTAACACAAACGATAGTTATAATAACAATAACAGTTGCCGTGGGTAATTCGCACTTTCTCAGTAATCGCATTACATTCGAAGCTAACTGTTTCTGCGCGTCTGCAATAAATGACAAATAATGATCTTGACGTAAACCGCTCTATCTCTTTGTGTATTTAGGCGTATTCTGCCTTGATCTTTTCGCATGATATAACGGGAGGCCGTTACGGGTCTGGTGTAATCTATATGATCAATAGCGTGATATATAGGTGATACAGTCGACAAACCATTTATGTTGCCTGTGGCGTGTTGGAACGAGAAATTGTCATTAACTAGGGAGCAAAACACGTTTTTCCAATGATAACAATCAAATCTATGAAGCGAGGAGATATTTCACCATCTGTTGTGAAGTTAGATAGCTCGTCCATTAGGCCGCTCATCGATAGAATTTGAAGTGTTCCAACCACAATTCACCGGAGAGTTGATGGACGTCGGTTGATAATTCTTGGAAGTTCATCAAGGGTGTAAAGTAATAATATAATAAAGTTTCATTATCCGTGGTACTTTTCCACTATGGGTTCCATCCATGAAACTTCAGAAATCCATTGACTCTTGGTAGGAATACGCTAGTAAGTGGTTTTACCCCAAAGAAAACAAAGCCGTTTTCTTCTAGTTGCAGGCCCAACAAAAGTTTCCATTCCACATTCCAGCTCCACTCCTCTGTCTCACTGTTGTTGAAAAAAAAAAAAAAAATTTGGACGTTCCAAGGTGTCTAGATCAAATTTAGCAAATGTCCGTCCGCCGTTCGCGCCGACTTTGGCGGTAGAAAAATGTCTAAAAATCTGAAATTTTGGTCAGAGACCCGTTTCCGGCTCTACCTAGTTGGTCCTCAAAACTTTTCGACCCGATCGGACCAAATTTGGGTGGGGTAACGGTTCAAAATGAGGATTTCGAAAAATTGATATTTTCGATATTTTTGGCTATCTAGGCGTGTGGGGTATGATTTTCCACAAATTTTTTGACGCTGAATCCAATAAAGTGGGTCCCAGAACGATTGGCACCCTCTGGATTAGGTTATGGCTCAAAATGGATGCCTATTTACCCATTTCGAATGTATCTTTTCGAGATTTCCGGTACCTAGGCGTTTGGGGTATCATTTTCCATTAAGTTTTGAACCCTAAATCGATTAGAATGGGTCCGGGACCCACCATACCGACTATTTCCCCATTTTGAAGAGATGAGTCTCCATGCACTTGGTCCAAGGGATAACAAACCCGTGTGAAAGAATTTGCACACATTTTCACGTGGGTCGTGACGTCACTGTCTAGCGGGTAGCTTTTTTGAAACAAACAATCATCTACACTATTTCTAATGTATCTGACTACCTATTCCCTTTTCATAGTTAAAAAAAAAACCTCACGTAATCAGCATGATCAAGTACGCACCATTCAACGTGAATGTGTATTTAATGGTAACGTACAACTAAATAAATGAAAAAAATTTGGACTTTGCGACGGAAAGAGTTTTGCTAAGAGCTTCCAAAATTTAATTTTATATCCCATTGCCAAATAAACCGCAAAACCTTTCGGCTTGCCCACTTTGAAAAAAGGGTTCAATCGATCACGTATTGTTTAGCTGGATGAATCAGAAAGGCCAGCGACCAATTTCGTTCTCACTTACTCTGATTGGGAGGATCAATAAAAATATTTGCATAACGGAATGAAAGCTATTCAACGACGGCACTTCAGTTTCATCCGCAATATTTGACAACCATTTACTTCCTTAAAAACCCATACCCGTGAATATAAATAAACGCTAAATTTGAAACGAATCGTCAGAGGCTTTTTAAAATTATTCATTAATGACTATTGAAGAGATATTGTGGTTTTTTAAATAATATGCTATTGTTGAGTTAGAAGTGGAGCCCCAGTAGGACTCGATCTGGTGAAGATTGCTCACAGTAGTTGAATCACCAGGAAGTCGGAAATATTAAGGATACGGCTGCGATTCAGAGCTAGGACTTGTGTTTTATTAAAAAAAAAAAAAAAAAAAAAAAAAAAAAAAAAAAAAAAAAAAACACGATGCAAGAATTAGAAAAAGGGCACAGGGCAGAGAGAATGAGACGACTAGAATTGACGACTCAAGATGGACACGTCCAGCCTGAGTTGAAGCTGACGCCGCAATAGAACCAACATTATAATTTTATTATTATTGCTAGTGGCCAAGAACTCAGAACTTGAACGATTTATCTTGTACAATTCAATATCGAGGCCGCGGAATTTAATTGCATTTCGGTTTAATAAATGACGCACATTCAACTGGGAGACTGGGATGATAGCGACATTTACACTGAGAAGGGATAGAAAGCTATGACGCGCATGGGATGACGTCACCTTCAGAGGAGGTGGGTATTCCTGCAAACTGTCTAATATGCTGAACTGTACTTGATTTTAGGTATTGAGGGCTCAAACCAGCCTATACACATCACTTTTATTCCGATCGCATCCTATTAACCCTTATCCTACGTCTCTTGTCTCAAGTTTACCGTTATCTATGGGAAGGAACCTATGAAACGTTTATGGCGGTCCACATTAAAACGTTACAAATTCTTTCACAGGGGTTGGTTATTCCTCGGACCAGGATCATGGAGAAAAACTTGAGTGAAGAATGTCTCGGGTTCATTTCAATCGATTATGCGTCCAAAATTTAGTGGAAAATGAGATACACCACATGCATGGATCTGCAAAAACAATTTTGAAAGACATTTTGAACCCCTACACCGCCCAAAGTTGGTCCCATCCGGCTGACCAGTTTTGAGGACCATCTAGAGCCGGGAACGTGTCCCTGGCTTTTTAGACAATTGTCTACTAGGTACCAAAAATGGCGGATGGACATTTGCTTATTTTGATCTAGAACGCACTTGGAACGTAGAGAAGAAAAAATTGGGGATAACCAACAAATTCAAGGAATAACCAGCATGCAAAAAGCCAGACTCTCCAATTTGCCTTACATTTTTTTATTATTATTATTATTTTTTTCTTGAATAACCACCAAAAAACCCAAACGTCCACCCTCTGCCGTCCACTTCGTTTTTGGTAGTAGAATTTTAGATATTTTTCAAAAAATCTATTCAAAAACTACTTTCTTTGTTCTAGTTGGCCCTCAAAACTGAAACTTTTCAACCCGATCGGCCCAAATTTAGGAAGGGTATGGGGGAAAATATATTTTTTGAAACTCGATTTCTGGTGCTTTTGGGGAACTTGGCGTGTGGGGTATAATTTTCCATTATTTTGGACGCTGAATTCATGGGATGGGTTCAAGAAATTGGTATCTACCTACTCATGTGTTGGGGTACCTAGGCGTGTGGGGTATCATTTTCCATTATTTTATAAACTAGTCATGTAGGGTATCATTTTCCACCACATTTTGACGCTGAATCGGTTGGAATGTGTCCTGGACATTCCACACTCTCTGTTAACCTGAAAATATTCGTAGGTTGATTATTCAAGGAATAAACAACAAAAACGTATCAAATTTGTGCTGACTTCTCCCTATTTGTATTGCAGTAGGCGTCTTCATGACTTGCGGGTATTGTGATTGTTATATATGATCAGAAATAATGGTAATCCTACTTAAAAATGTTTTAAAGCTTTCGTTTCAATCCACTCGAGATTTTTTCCACTCAAAGAGTGCTGATTCGGGGGCACCCCTTCAAAGGGCAACGGCAGCAAATTGTCTCGCTCGCCACGAGATCCTAATCGGGGGACCGCATGCCTCTTGTTGCGATGTTGTAGGGGACCAAGGAATAAACTTTTCGCTTTGCTTCAAATGAATGCAGCGTGCTGTTAGCTGTAACAGTTATAATAAAATTGTAACAGGTTGCTCGTCTATAACCACTGCGGGTATTTTATACAACGCCGAGAAGATAATGAATTTAGTTGAATTCCAGATTGAAATTTAATTCTTCTTCTTAAAATCATCCTCGTACCGTATCGCGTGTCCTTTCTGTCATACCTGATTCAACTGCCATAAGTTACACAATATACATGAAAAAAAAAAAAAAAAAAAAAAGACCCTCATGGCTCACCCCAGGAATCCCTTTTGAAGTGGAGAATGCGCTGCCTTTGACAGGACACTTGGTTCTCTGTAAGTGTCGAATAACGATGAGTTGTTGACGCCTTTCGACGGTTGGTTTAGCCCCTCGCTTGTTATTACTCTACTTGTCAACCCGCAGTTCAAGTTTGGGTATAACATTAACATGAGAAAAGAATATTGCCGGCTTTTTGTGGGATCCCCTGCAGTTAACTAATTGCACCCTTGTAACCCTGACCGCTGGGTCGAGTTAGAAAGGTTTTCAACTTCAAAAGCCACCGAAACGTACACGCACGGACGGTATACAGTATGGGTGACTCAATCAGACAAAATCAGGGCGGTGTCTTTGATACACGGCAATATCGTGAGGGTACGATTCACATCAACAAACGTAATCGTCTTCATCAAACAGAATAACCTCAGCCGAATCCGTTAATACCATTGTTGTATGTATAAGCTCTGAGGCAAGTTCGTGCGCATGGACGTAATAAAAACTAGAGATGGGTATTGAGTACTCGATGTTTATGAATCATCGATGGTTTTAGCATTGATAGCCAACCATCCGATGCTTTCAAACATCGATGTTTACGTGTCGATAACTCCATAGGCGAAAGAAAAGGAAACATTCATGACAAGGAATGGTGGGCAAATCCCGTACTTTGTCGCTACCTACCCTTTCTTATTGCTTAGAAGTGACACTAGGTTGCAGTCCTTTTCTGTTCGTTTTGTTGGCAACCTTGTTTCCACTGTCGGCATTGCCGGCGGTCACTGTAACTTCCACTTCTCCTACGCGGTTCGTGTGTTTTCCGACTTGATAAATCACCCCCGAAATATTCCAAAGTTCCTTCGCGTCCACCCCCCAATTTTACTGGAAAACTTGGTGAGTGATTAACTGATCATTTTAGTCAAACGCCTTGCAATTCAGACTTCAGTTCTGTTTATCAGTGTTGTTGAGATATTGTGATCCAGTCCACTACCTGCTCTGATCTAGTGACGCCATGATGTAGCCCAGGGGTACCAACTCACACCACTGTGCATTCTAGTGATGAATATTTGTATTTTGTCTAATTGTGATATTGCACGTATGTTTAAACATTATTCTACAAATATTTAGAGCTTCTCATTATTCAAGGCTTCATTACTGCTGAGTCATCGCAAACTAGCCTACTGCCTATTCTTATGGCTGTGTTGGTTGGAAATTCCTTGAATAATCAACCTAAGTTTTCATGCATAAAGCCAACCTCTTTATTTCGGCTCAAAAGTTTTTTTGGACGTTCCAAGGTGTCTAGATCAAAAAAGTCAATTGTCCATCCTCCATCCATTCACCCCTATGCCCTATGCCTTACGCCGTTCGCCGTCCGGGCTTTTTTTGGTAGTGGAAATTTTCTAAAAATCTGAAATTTAGGTCAGGGGTCTGTTCCCGGCCAAATCGGACCAAAATTGGGAGGAGTAGGGGTTCAAATGTGTATTTCGAATAATGGATTATCGAGATTTTTAGCAATCTAGGCCTATGGGGTATTTTTAAAATTTTTCTACTAAATTTTGGACTCTGAATCCAATGAAAGTCATGGGTCAAAATGGTTACCTATTTACCCATTTTGAATGAGTAACTACGGTTGTCTTCGGGTTTTTTAAACAATTTCGATATATTGAAGATGGTAGCATAAAATTGATTTAGAAACGACGATTTAGAAAAATTGATATAATAGGGACGCCTATATTTGGCCTATGTTGGCGAGTTGAATCGATTTTGCGAGGCGATATACTGTAAAGTCTTCATTTTGTCAGTAAATGGGGCACATTTTGTTTGTTTTGTAATGTCCCAAGACGTGCTTGATAATAATCTAACAGAGGGGCATATTATATACCTGATAAAATAACCAGGAATAAAAGTACACTCCACTGCTGAGAAACAGACGAAGCAAACTTGGAATACATTTTAAAACCACCATCCTAGTTTTTGAAAGGGATGTGAAGAGAATCATCAATTTTAGCGACGAGACGGCTTTCAACCTGGCGCCAGTTAATAATCAAGACGCAACGGCAGGTTGTATAAAATATACATATTCAGGTAGATTTAAATATTCAGGTTTAATTTCGTTATCACTCTCTCCTCGCAAGCTCGCTACACGAGCACATACCCGAAAGGGTGACATTTCTGAAGAAGAGACTCCGATGGAAACAACTCTAATGGACGACAAGTAAAAGTCATTGCAAGGGTTTCAGGTTTTTTGTTCGTTTAATCAGAACAGTCGTGTCTGGGGTGTGGTGTTGTGGTTCTCACCAGAAGAAAAGGTCATCTGAATTCGACAACCTCAATTGACCCATCCGTTGAGAGGGGAAGAAAGGTAGAGTGAACAGTTGATATGAGAGCCTGAGGCAACCTGTTAAATGGTTCCGATCGAATTTAAACAAGTAATCAACACCGGGAGAGACGCTAATTCGTTAAACTTGTTAATGGAAGCCTTGGGGCACCTAACGCCCCAGACCGTATAATTTGTTGGTGAGCAGATTGCGAAAATAGACTCAGCCGATGGCATTTGAGGGGGAGCAATTCAGAGAAGAGAGATATCGGCGCCGTTGGAAATGCAGTCTGATCGCTTATGCAAACAATGTGCTCAGAGAGCGCGGGTCGATGACTGCACGTCTTGTAAACAACGCGCCCTTGGCGGCCTCGCTGCCTCCCATTGTGATCTGCGAACTCGTCGAAGGAGAGGCACGAGAAGGCAGACGAAATACCTGGCAGTCAATAAGAGCCCTCGATCATTCGTCTTCATCCGGGTACTTGAGTGTCAAAAGGTAGCGAGGGAAAATGAGGCGAAAATGCCGAGTGACAGCTAGCGGACGACCGGAACGAGCATTTCGACCGACTGCTGACAGAAATAACCCCTGGTCGACACTGCTTACAGATGACTGAGTTGAAATGAGAAACAGCGATCTGAACATGAATTTTGATCAAACTTGGTCGTCACATTTATTTTACGGCCGTTTCAACCTGTTTCCCATGTGGATGTGCGACTGTTAGCTGCCATCCTGCTGATTGCATCCACCCGGGCATGATGATATGAACATATGATATGCTGCCAAAAAATGTTGGACGCTGAGCCTATTACCGCACAACGAAGACGGCCAAGAAGCGTATTTGTATATGTATCACAATAGCTCATTAGAAAGATATTGTTTGCTTAATTTGTATTCACATTACTTATGGTGGATACCTCGAAGATACACTGTATCACTCCCAGAGCCGCACCAAGAATAATAAAAAAATTTGAGGTCTCCAGTCGACTATTCCGATTTGCCAAAAAAATTCACATGTACCTTATGGTGTCTACATTCAAAAACTAGAACGCGCTAAATGCCTCCACAATGGTTTAATATTTATAGGAGCAAGAGTGTGGGGTTAACAGAGACCTTTCTGACTCAATCCAATCGATTAAGCGCCCCAAATTTAGGGTCAGAATAATACCCCATTGGCCTAAATCCCCAACAATCTCAAAAATTCACTTTCAAAACTCTTTTCTGACCCAAACACACCTCCGGTGGGCAACGATTTGTTTTGCGACCCATCTCAAAGCATTCAGCGTCCAAAATTTAGTGAAAAATGATACTCCACATAACTGGTTCCAGAATGTACCAAAAATTGAGTTTTGAAAAACATATTTTCACCCATAACCTCCCCTAATTTGGTCCGATTGGGAAAGTTTTGAGGACTTCATTCCGGTCCTCTCACCAAATTTTAGAATTTTAGTAAATATTCTACAACAAATTACGCTAAAAATTCTCTCACAGGGTTGGTTAGGCCTCGGACCAGGAGCATGGGGACTCATTCTAATCGATGGAGCGTCTTAAATTGAGCGGAAAATGATACCCCGCACGGCTAAATCGTCGAAAATATCGAACATGGTGTAACGGAACGGTAAAATGGAGGAAAAAGTGGCTGCGGCGTGTCCCAGACCCTTTACAATCGATCCAGCGTTTAAAATTTAGTGAAATATGATACCCCACACGCATAGGTACCAGAAAACACATTCGAAATGGGTAAATAGGTACCCATTTTGACCCATAACCTCAACCAGAGGGCGCCAATCGTACCGGGACCCATTATATTGGATTCAACGCCCAAAATTTAGCGGAATATGATACCCCGCACGAATAGCTTTGAGGACCAACTAGAGTGGGGAACAGACCCCAGACCCAAATTTCAGATTTTCAAATTTCTAAAAATCTGAAATTTCGGTCATGGACCTGTTTCCGGCTTTAGTTGGTCCTCGAAACTTTTCAACCCGATGGGACCAAATTTGGGTTGGGTTGGGGTCAAAATGTGTATTTCGAAAAATGGATTTTCGAGATTTTTTGCAATCTAGGTGAGCGGGTTATGATTTTTTTACGAACTTTTGGACGCTCAATCCAATGAGACGGGTCCCGGAACGGTACTTATCTACCCATTTCGAATGTGTGTTTTCGAGATTTCTGATACCTAGGCGTGTGGGGTATCATTTTTGGACGTTGAATCAATTGGAATAGGTCCAGGACCCTCCACACCGACTATTTTCCCCCATTTTGAAGAAATGAGTCTTCATGCGCTTGGTCCGAGGTTTAGATTAAACTCCATGCGCCTGGTTCGAGGATTGATCTGGACACCTTGAAACATCCAGAAAAATTTTTTGGGCCGAATCGAGGAAGCTGACCTTTTGCATGAAGACCTAGGTTGATTATTCAAGGAATAGCCAACCAACGAGCACGACTAACGTTCTAAAAGCTAAAATTGGTTCTAGCTTTTGCGTGTTTATAGAGGGCGTCTTTATGTACGCTATCCATATCCGATTTGAGAGCACGGAGCCTCTTGGTTTATTTTTTCTCACGTCTAACAAGGTATACGCACTAACAGTGGACCTAGAATGTGAATAATCCAACGGAAATAAAGAAAATTCCGAATCGGGGCGCTTCCGTTGTTAGCATTAACGTCAAGCTGACGTCGTGTTTGCAAACATACGGCGAAAACTGGTTTTGTTGATCGATCAAATGAGATCAGCGGAGGTTTTTTTTTCAGCTCCTTTCTATTTTAAAAGGTTGTTTGGGCATTCGAATCAACTGACCTAGCACAACAGTCCAACAATAGTTTGAGTCGCGTATTATAGGGTTATGCGTGGTAAAGCGTGGGTTGTTGAAACAGATGAGCGTTGATGGCCATCGTCGCTTGTTAGGTTCGTTAGCAATATAGGTTCGACATGAACGAATACTATTTTTTACACCTCCTCTTAAAGAGATTTAATGTGAGGCCCTTAAATAGACGCGACGAATTATCACCCCACGTCCACCAATTCGCCCACTCAACACTCAAATCAAATCGGCGACAATGAACACTCACGAAGTAGGAACTGATCGTGAAAACCCTAACCACCAATTCGAGGGAACAACTCACAATTCCAAATGTGGAATAATCACCCCATGAGGCGTGGTCGCTCGTATATTCATCGTAGTGGGGTGCCGGTTTTTCGCATAAAATACCTGGAAATAACCAGTATGACAAGTGGTCTATCCCAAATTTTGCATGTATTTGGTCAGTTATAATATGGGAATATTTCATAGGGTCTGTTGTCTTTAAAGACCCATTTATGAGTTATTTTGGTTGGTTATTCCTTGAATAATCAACCTATGTATTCATGCAGAAAATCAATCACTCCAATTTGCCCCAAACATTTTTTTTTTTTTTTTTTTTGGCGTCTAGGCAAAATTCCAGGGGTTTGTTATTCCTCGAACCAGCAGCATGGAGACTCATTCCAATCGATTAAGCGCCCAAAAGTTGGTGGAAAATGATACCACACACGCCTAAATTGTCGAAAATATCGACAATTCCCCATAGGGGAGAATGGGGAAAATAGGGGTTGTTCCGGACCCATTTCAATCGATTCAGGGTCTGAAATTGAGTGGAAAATGATACCTCACACTCCTAGGTACCAGAAATATCGAAAACACACATTCGAAATGAGTTAATAGGCACCCATTTTGACCCATAGCGTCATCCAGAGGGCACCAATCGTTGCGGGACAACCACAGTTTTCCTAATTTTCACCATGTTGGGGAAATGAATCTCCACGCCTACTCCGAGGAATAACCAACCCGTGTGAATGAATTTGCAGCGTTTTTGAAAGGTCTTCCTCCTCGCTAATACTACCTATTAGGGGCTACACCTTTCACCTTACGCATATTTGACTGGACAGAAATGAGAAAAGTTTTATAAGGAACTTCCTTTTACTCCTACATTTCCAATGGTTTCACACCAAACTGAAAGAATCCAAAGATTTCTGCGTATTTCGTCTTAACTGACAATTTTCGTCGCTAAATCCAATGAGTTTATTTTAGTCATATCATGTGTCTCGCCGTTGCATGCGGTTTGAACAATGGTTCTGGCTGTTAAGGAAGCGAAATCAAAATTATGAATGAATTCTTGAATAAATTCCATTGTAACTCAAGTCGCTCACCTTTTCCCTTGATTGCGATCGGTTTTAGTTGTGCGAAACGTGGAAAAACGCTCTAGTTTCTGAAGATACGATGTTTCACCCTTCTAGAATCACGATCCTATGAAAACTTTTGCGGCAACTTGCTCAGAATACGTCAACTTTTGGAAAGGGGGCCGACGAAGAGCGTCTACCGAGTGTTCTAGGTGTTCAAGTTAAGCCTCTACTGAAAAGAAAACTATGATGGATGCTCCTAAGTGGACTTTTAACAAGAAAAACAGTGCGCGAAGTAATCAAAAGGGTTTAGGACGGGAAAAGTAGTTTCGGTAGAGCTGTCGTGAAGTAGAGCTTAGTTGGGAAAACGAAAGGGGATTTTAGCTGGAACTGTAAGAAAATTCAAGTTTTTTCTTAAGAAGCTCTGTACCTAAACCAATCTGGACCTAACTGAATATAACAATAATGATAGTTGAATTTACAAAAAAAAGGTAGAAGGAAGGAGATAAAATTCTTGTTCATGGGCCAGCGGATCGTGAATATACTACAAACTATAGTTGAAACACGAATAAATGCATGGAAATTGAGCTCTCGACATGTGAACGGGTTGCTCTATTTGGGGTTGGTTATTCCTTGAATGGGGGTGGGGGGTCAAAATGTGGTTTGAAAGTGGGTTTTTTAGATTTCTGGTACCTAAGCGTGTGGGGTATCATTTTCCACTAAATTCTGGTCACTATATCGATCGAAATGAGTCTGAGACACTCCCAACTCATTAATTTCCCCTATTTTCTCCATGCTCCTGGTCCGAGAAATGACCAACCCCCGTGAAAGAATATCAGCGTTTTTGAAACTCGAATTTCCGTAGTTTTGGGAAGTGGGTGTATGGGGTATAATTTTCGAGTATGTTTTGGACGGTGAATCTATTGAGATGGATTCCAGACCGACTGGCACCCACTAGGGGTATGTATAACCCCTCAAAATGACCTGAATGCCTATTTCTGGTAGTCCTAGGCGTGTGGGTTATCATTTTTGACTTAATTTTGAACTCTGAATTCAATGAGGCGGGTTCCGGAAAGATTGGCGAGCACCAAAAGAGGTTATGGGCTGGAATACATAATATGTATCCATATTATGGTACAAATCTACCCGTCTCGAAAGTGGGTTTTCGAGTTTTCTTTTACCTAGGCGTGTGGGGTATCATTTTCTACCTAATTTTGGACGCTGAATCGATCGGAATGAATATGGGACATTTAAAGCTCATTAATTTCCCCTATTTTCTCCATGCTCCAGGTCCGAGGAATGGCCAACCACTGTGAATGAATTTGCAGTGTTTTTGAAACTCGAATTTCATCATCATCATTTCTTTTCATTTCTCGTTTTTCTCATTTTCTTAATTTCGGTATTTTTAGGGAAATAGGCGAGTGAGATGTCATTTTCGACTAAATTTTGGACGCTGAACTCGTTGAGGAGGATCCCAGAGCGATTGGCACCCACTGGGGGTGTGTAGGAGTATCTAATCCCCAAAAAATGGGCACCTAACAGCCTATTTTGGAATGGGTTTTCAATATTTCTGGTAGTTCTAGGCGTGTGGGGTATCGTCTTCTACTGATTTATGGATTCTGAATCCAATGAGCCGGGTCCCAGAACGATTGGCTCCAATTAGAAGGGGTTATGGGTCAAAATGGGTACCTTTTTACCCATTTTGAATGAGTTTATGAGACATCTGGAACTTGGGCGTGTGGGGTATAATTTTCGATTAAATTTTGGACACTGAATACAGCCAGATGGGTCTCAAACCGATTGGCACACACCGGGGGTGTGTATGGGTCAATATGGGCACCTAACTGCCATTTTTTGACAGTTAGGTGCCAGGTAACTGCCGAGTCGGTTTTCAATATTTCTTGGGGTCCTAAACGTGTCGGTCATCATTTTCCACGAAAATTTAGGACACTGATTCGGATGAAAAACGCCTCTTGGGAATCTCGTAAATTGTATAATCCTCTCAACTGACTATAGTTTCCAGGCTGTATACCGAAAAGCATCAACCCCGTCTACCCACATTGCTGCCCTCGACGCCGCGTTTCCGGCGGATATCACGACCCGAGCCGAATGCGGTCCGAGTCTGCCGACAACCGCGGGGGCTCGTCGCAAATGGCCGTGATGCTTAGATCATTCGCTCATCACGTTTTATCGATAAAATCGGAAAAGAATGAACGCCATGACTTGCATGTAATGTGCCCGAGTACAGACATGAGTTTTTGTAGTTCTCTCTTCCACTCTCTCTGAGCAGAAATTATTAATAATAAAGAAATCCTTCAAAATCCAACCAATTATTGAAAAATTATGGAAAATGAATAATCAAATAAATAAAATCTTCTAAGTATATTCTACAAATTATAAAAATTGTAGAAAATAAATAAACAATTAAGTTGAGGAAAAACTGGTTTGTTGAGATTTTTGGAGATTATGAACTGTGGGAAGTCATTTCGGTTGGTTTTTCCTTTAATAATCAACCTATGTTTTCATGCAAAAGGTCAACCTCTCCAATTCGGCACAACATTTTTTTCTGGACGTTTCAAGGTGTCCAGATCAAAAAAGTCAAATGTCCACCCGCCGTACGTGCCGATTTTGGTAGTAGAAAATTTTCTAAACATCTGGTCAGGGGTCTGTTCCCGGCTCTAGTTGATCCTCGAAACTTTTCAGCCCGATCGGACCTAATTTGGGTGGGGTAGGGGTCAAAATGGGTTTTTTGAAAATGAATTTTCGAGACCCAGGTGTGTGGGGTATCATTTTCCACTAAATTTTGGACGCTGAATCGAATAAAACGAGTCCCGGAACAATTGGCGCCCTCTAGATGAGGTTATGGAGGCTGAATCTTTGTAAACTCCATGCGCCTGGTCCGAGGAATAACTAACCTCTGTAAGAATTTGCAGCGTTTTTCACTAAACTGTGAACGCTAAATCCATTGAAATTGGCCCCAGGCCGATTGCTGCCCTCTTGAATTGGGTATTCGTCAGAATGGGTACCTAGCTACCTGTTGAAACAGTGGGTTTTAGATATTTTCGGTACCTAGGCGTGTTGTGGTACCATTTTCCACTAAATTTTGGACGCTCAATAGAATAGAATGAGTCCAGAACACTACACCTACATTTACCCCCATTTTCCTTCTCCAAGGAATGATCAATGTTGCCGAATGATTTACCGAGTTTTATGAAATTTAGTAATCTGGACTCAGCTGATCAGCTATTCACCGGATATTCGGAAGAAATCTACTCGAATTTCTGTAGAATTGTCGATGACGATGGCTGGCGCTTCATTCGTGAAACCATCATCATTTCTCATTTTATCGTACTTAGTCCTAGACCGTGGACCCTTTTAAGCCCGCTTATGCGATAAATCTTCCTAATCATACAGCGTATTGGAATCTCGCTGTGCGTGTAACTAAACGCGTCAGTTGAGGCTCGAAGGCTTTATATTTCGTTCGGCTCTCTCCCCTCTTCTTTATCGAATAGTGAACGTGCTGGCTTTTAAATAAACTTTAAAAAAAAACCCTTATCCCGACGATGTTCGGCCGAATAGGCCGTGCTTTCTGAGGGTGAAGCGGTGGGGAGGGGGTATACGTTTTTTTGTTGAACACTCGCTTCAGGGCAATGAGGATGCCTGTGGCTCTTCAAGATGGTCTTCTCTTCAATTAGACATAGCATTCTTCTGCCCTGGTAGCGGCGTCAAGTCGTCCTTACACTGTTTTTCCGAACGTTGTTGAACGAGGAATTCCAGCATGTGTGTAGACACATTGGACATTGTTGAAAGCAATGAAGCACCACTGTAGCCAAATTTACGCTCATCGTGAAGGGCTAGGACAGCTCAAGTCGAGGGCTGTCACCAAGGTCAGCAAATGGCATCAGGTGGGTCCGGTAAACGTTACTTGATTGGAGAAAAAAGTATTTTTTCCAAAGAGGAATGACGTGCTTTCTCCCGCAAGGTTTGGTTGGGTTATTCGTTGAATAATCAACTTATGTTTTCATGCAAAAGGTCAAACGATCTCCGATTCACCCCAAAAATTTTTTCTGAACGTTTCAAGGTGTCTAGATCAAAAAGGTCAAATGTCCGTCCGCCGTCCGCGAGGTTTTTGGTAGTAGAAAATTTATTAAAAATCTGAAATTTGGGTCAGGGGTCTGTTCCCGGCTCCGTTCGAACCAAATTTGGGTGGGGTGGGGGTCAAAATGTGTTTTTTGAAAATGGATTTTTGAGATCTAGGCTTGTGGGGTATCATTATCCGCTAAATTTTGGACGATGAGTTCAATGAAATGGGTCCCAGAACGATTGACACCCACCGAACGGAGTTATGTATGGGTCAA
This sequence comes from Cyrtorhinus lividipennis, assembly GCA_019603395.1. Taxonomy (NCBI): domain Eukaryota; kingdom Metazoa; phylum Arthropoda; class Insecta; order Hemiptera; family Miridae; genus Cyrtorhinus; species Cyrtorhinus lividipennis. The sequence goes on along the minus strand of CM033999.1, from coordinate 5,103,184 downwards.
AATGGGTATCTATCTTCCCATTTTGAATGTATTTTCAAGATTTCTGGTCCCTAGGCGTGTGGGGTATGATTTTCCACTAACTTTTGGACGCTGAATCCAATGAGACGGGTCCCGGAACGATTGGTGTACTCTGGATGAAGCTATGGGTCAAAATGGGACCCTGAATCGATCGGAATTGGTCCGGGACCCGCTACAACCCATGTGTAAGAATTTGCAGCGTTTTCTCTTTATCTCCGACCTCTGATATAATTTAAACAATCACTGCACTAGAAATGATACCAATAAAATAGTCGTTTATATAGTTGCTGAGGGAAATGAAATACGTTCAAACCTTTGAGCTTGTTTCAGAGACGGCTGTGCAATTGACTCTCAACCACAATTGTACAATGTTTCAATATTGAACAGAACAGACGTCTCTTCGTTTGAGCACCGAGTTGAATTATCATTGCCTCCCTTAAAGGTGTTTGAATGTGAGGTGATTTTTCCACGAATCGAGAGAGACTCGAAAGCATTATCTACCTATTCCACCTAAGCGAAAAGCAATTGGGTTGTGAAGTTTGGGGTAAGTTCTGAGGGAAACGTTCCCTCGCGAGACGGATCCCATGAGCTCTGATTGTGGAAGTGAGAGGCAGTGTTGGAAGAGAACGGAGAACGGGTTGGAATTGTACAAGACTCAAACTGAGACTGAAATGGCTCTTCCTGCCTTCAAGTTCATTTCGACTCTACCACTCAACGTCATTTCAAACCGTCTCTCACAGTTCCATCAGAACCCGCCCCTTCCCACTTTGAATAAATCCTCTCAACGCGGATAGAATCCAAACATGACTTATATTCACGATTATTCTCATTATATTGAAGGTTTACCTCACCCGAATTAACGGACAATACTACGATCGATTTCACCATTGACATTTTGGAAGTTCTGCATAATAACTTTTCTTGTTCATTTCCATTTATTAATCTGATTAGATCCAGACCAGATTGAGGAAAATGATATCCCACACCCCTAGATCGCCAAAAATCTCGAAAACCAATTTTTCGAAATAAACATTTTGACTCCTACCCCACCTAAATTTGGTCCAATTGGGCTGAAACGTTTCGAGGACCAACTAAAGCCGAGAACGGACCCCTGACCCGAATCCCAGATTTTTAGAAATGTTTCTACTGCCGAAATCGGCGTGAACGGCGGACGACGGACGCGAATATTAGCTATTTCAATCTAGACACTTTGAAACGTCCAGAAAGAAAATTTGGGCCGAATCGGAGCGATTGACTTTTTGCATGAAAACATTCAATTAATAACCTCCTCCGGAGAGGAGGCACCCCACAACCCCTACGAGGAGCAGGGCGAAAATTCACCCCTCTTTGGGCTGTAAGAAGGCCTCCACAGGCCAGCACAGGGCATTCTAACGGAATGAAGCCTTGAAGCCTCCACAACTATCCTGAAATACAGTCTTTCTTGATCCCAATCTTGCTTGTCAGGCACAGGTCAAACTCACTTGTACAGTAACAAAGTGTTTACTGAATGGTGGCATTCTCACTACTTGCACCCTACAGAGTAACACTTCATGTATTATCCATGTAACTTGTTTTTGGATTCACAATGCAAAGCTCTCTGCTGTATAGATCAGTGCTACCTGCATCAACAAATAGAACATTTATTCATTGATAATGATTGATATTTATCATCCACAGAACTCATACATTGGCACTCCTGTCATTCATGGTGGCGTAGGGCTCTGTTGTATCCCATGTGTTAACCTCAAACAATCTCCACTGTTAGGCTGTAACCAATATACTACTGTGTTTTTCGTGGTGGCATCCTAACAAGTTGCATCCCATGTGCCAGTGGTACACAATTTTCCTTTGTATAGGAATTAGTTTGCATAACAACTTACTAACATTACATAACGCTTTACTGGTGGCATTGGTTGGTGTTGCATCCCAGACCTGGCATGTACAAACTGTTCAACTCATTCAATTCATTAAATCAAAAACTACTTTGCTTTACTGGTGGCATTGTTTGGTGATGCATCCCAGGACTGGCAAGTACAAACTGCTCAGCTCTTTCAATTAGTTGAATCAAAATCAACTTTGCTGCACTGGTGGCATCTGTCAAATGCCAGGTTTGAAAATTGTGTGCATCACAATTACAATAATGTCCTCCTTTCGTAACATTCATCTTGTTCAAGTTTAAAAATTCAAAATATTTTTTGCCAGCTACCGTTCTAGCCAAAAAAGAATGTTTGAATGCTCCAAAAATGTCGTCCCTATTAGTGCATAACTCATTTTTATCCCAATCTCACAAACACATGCAGGGTATAGATGAAAATACGTACTTAATTCAAGATTATTGGAAACCTCAGTAAGCGTGGTAGGAGACCTTTCATGTTACTCTAAATCTTGGTTGCTGAATGGTGTTCACTGGTGCTCACCAGAAGAGGCTGCGTGTGAATGGTTAAGAACCATCTTAAGAGCGACTTTTTCTTTGAACAAATTTGTATTCCACTTTATTATTTTACTTTTTTCTACTGTAGTAGATTAGGAGCCCTCAAAGATTGGATTTTCATTAGATCAACACCTGCGACCATGTATTTTACCAATGAAATTTCAAAATTCTGTGTGAGAACTCCATTTCTGGTTAATTTCTTTAGGGGAACAAAATTGTATTCTACTTTTCAATTATTTTCCTCTTCTTTCTAATTTACTTTATTTGGAGACCTTAAACACTGGCATTATTCACTCCAATGAATTGCGTTTTGTAGTTTTTAACTAGTTAAGTATCCTTCTAGCGTCTACCTATAGAATATGATGTTTTTCGTTTCAGGTTACTTCGGGAAGTACCTGAATAAGTACAACGGGAGCTACATTCCCCCTGGTTGGCGAGAGTGGGGTGGCCTTATAATGAACTCGCGCTACTACAATTACTCAATCAACCTGAACGGCCGTAAAATCAAGCACGGTGACGACTATTTCAAGGTAAACTTTTCATACTGCATGTACTTATTCGTTGTTTTTCAAATGGTTACGAGGGGCTGTATTTATGTTACTTGCGCATTCCTTCTCTGGACTTCCTGCTACCAAACGATTTCCGCGATGATTCATTCCCTCATACCGTATTTAGCGCGGTAGGATAACGTATCGTGACGAAAGATCTTCATCGAGAGATAGAGCGGAACACGAAAAATTCCGAAGAAAACCCCTGATGAGGGCGCTGTCGGCAAAAGAACACGACCGGCGACACGAAGCGTGGGACATCTTTGTGCAGGCGGAATGGGAGGCCGATAAGGATCAGCGGCTACCACAAAAACACGGCTGCTAAGCCCAGAAATATGGTAATTTCGGTTGCAGTTTCAGTTTTTGAGACGCATGATTGAAGAGCGTCCTTCAAACTCATGGCTCTTGGCAACTGTCTTGTTGGATACGGAATGAGTTCATTTATTTTCCATCTGTGAGTAACATGTTTAGGGACGAGAGGTTTGAGAGGCCACAACCAGTTACAGGTATTTCGCTCGGTAACTGCTCCTTATTCCGCAATCAGGAACTCTCCCTCTTATCACTGAACTTGTTGTTGTTGTGTGTTGTCTTTATATTTCGTTCTCAATGTCATTTGTCATTTTGCTGATTCCTCCAAACAGGCCGCATCGAAACTAATAAAAATGCTAACATCCTTTATAATATCCTCAATTAGCAGGGAAACAAAGTGAAACCACTGGCATTGTATCCACCCATATTAGAAATATTACCAGCAATATTAGAAAAAACTTGGTTGTGGGAATAATTTATTTCCCCTGTGATTTTCTAATATTACTAGATAGACGGTTACAATGGGCGTGTTACATGTATGCAAATATATGCACAATATTAAAATCACTAGGTATCTTAAAAATTGATTAAAAACAAACGATTCCCATCTTCAGCAGGAGCGGTTACAAAGAACCAGGACTAGGAGGTATTAGTGCAGGAACTGGTTACAAAACTTGAGGAGTGAGGGGCCGTGTTGAGGTGGGTCTAGACCCTCTTGTTGTTTCATGTGTCGTTGGCAGTGGTTTCAGAATAAATGAACGCTGCACCATACCCACCTGTTTGGCATACAGGTCATTTTGGAGGTAGTGGTCACAATGTGTATTTCAAAAAATGGATTTTTGAGATTTTCGGCCATTTAGGCATTTGGGGTATCATTTTCCACTAAATTTTGGTCGCTGAATCAAATGAGTTGGCTCCTGGAATGATTGGCACATTGAAATGAGTCTCCATGCGGCTGGTCCGCGAAATAACCAACCCCTGTGAATGAATTTGCAGCGTTTTTGATACGGTGTTCTTAATACAAATGCCTATAATAAGAAAAGTGTCGATACACAGTTGTATCAATAACGTATCGGAGTAATTTCATTATTACGCTATGACACGGATCACCGAAATATCGGTGTTTTCAAAATGTCGGTATTTCCGGTTTGTCAAGAAGAAAAAAACGAATCAAGGTTTCTTTTTCTTTCTTCAATCCTGCTTGGACTATGACAGACAAAAAATTACAATATCGATTCTTATGGGTCTAAAAATATTGATACACGTATTCTTGTAATGCTAGTATTTCGATACAAAATATTGTTATATTTTCCATCATGTATCGATATTTCCGATTAATCTATCGTACTATTAGTTCTCGGTCGCCTTGGTGCGGCTGGTTTCTTGACTCAATTGATGACTCAATTACTCAATTGAATTTTATTAAAATTAAACCGTATTTTATTCGATGGGCTCCCGATACAATCCCATGATACTTTAATTCCAGTCTTGAAAAAAAAACAAGAATGCGGGTTAAGAAAAAACGTTTAAAAAAAAAAATAGGAGTGAGCTTCCATTTCTCGGGGTGATAACTTCGTGACGTAGAGGGACCATTTCAAGAGGCTGACCAATTTTATCTCGAATGAAGGTTTTGTGGAATAGCGCTTACTCTTTACTTATGAATTTCTTCTGTTTCAATTTGTAGCAAACTTATTCAAGTTCAGAAACGTCAACCTTATAAAATATTTGTCGGAAAAAAGTTACACTACTTTTACAATAGATTTGAATATTTAACCAAATTCCCGACGTTTTTGGCGAAATGAAGCCCAATTACTCCATTCATCAACCATCCCATCATCATATCGTATTTTTACGTTATTTTGACTTCCTGACGGGAATTTGTTGATTGCAGGATTACTATCCCGACTTGATTGCGAACGACTCGGTAACATTTCTCCGTCAATCGAAGCAGTACTTCAGCAGAAAGCCTGTCATGCTGGTTTTGGGTTTTCCTGCTCCTCACGGCCCTGAAGATTCGGCGCCGCAGTATTCAAATATGTTTTTCAACGTAACGACGCATCAGTGAGTACCAATATTTTTTCCTTTTTACATTGTAGGTATAATGAGTGGACTAATTACACATGCGTTACAACTCGAGGATATGGTGGGTCCTAAAAGAACAGAAGTTGATCTTGAATGATCGCCACTTTTACTTAAAACCACCATTATCGAAGCCCTCCATTAGGACCCCGAAGAAACCGAGGCCGGAAAAATGTTTCCTCACGGGGGTTTTATGATTCCCTGTAGTTTTCCGTGTGCTTTTCTCTTCTGCTGGTTTCTAGCTCTTCTGACTAATGGGCTCGCGGAAATCTCACAACACGCGATCCCTTAACCGTAGCTACTATAAATCTCGACTGATAATTGCCAGAGCTTAACGCCGTTCCCGTTTCCCTAGACTTGGCTCGGTAAATTATCGAATCATGTAAATTATCCGCGAAAAAGCGTCTCAGGTTTTACACGAACAACTTCCCAAAGGGTTTGGCTGTGTCGTCCCTGATTTGAATAGTTTTCGTTTCTCCTGTAACAGTTCGGTACTGATGAAAAAGTTATTAGCGAGGTGCCCACTTTTCAGAATATTTGGTTGGGGTAACATTTTGGTTGGTTATTCCTTGCATAATCAACCTGTTTTCGTGCAAAAAGTCGATCACTCCGATTCGTACCAAAAATATTTCCTGGGCGTTTCAAGGTGTCTAGATCAAAATGAGAAAATGTCCGTCCGCCATTTACCCCAATTTTGGTTACAGGAATTTTCCAAAAATCTGAAATTTTGGTCAGGGACCTGTTTCTGGGTCTAGTTTTTCCTCGAAAGTTTGGCCCGATTGGACCAAATTTGGGGGGTATAAAAAATAAAACAAAAAATAAAAATGAATTTTCGGGATTTTTGGCGATCTAGGCGTGTGGAGTATCATTTTCAACTAAATGTTGGACGCTGAATCCAACGAGACGGGTTCGAGAACGTTTGGCGCCCACTGGAAGAGGTCATGGGTCAAAATGGGTACCCATTTCGACTGTGTTTTCAAGATTTCTGGTACCTAGGCGTGTAGGGAATAATTTTCTACTGAATTGTGGACGCTGAATCGGTTCGAATGAGTCCGCATGCTCCAGGTCTCAATTTCCGTAGGATTTCCGTAGATAATCTAGATGAAGACTTCATCCACACTACAATCATTGGGTGATACTTGCAATTCGTAACAATTATTTATCAGCTTCTTATGAACACAAATCCGGACAATTACGTCCCTCTTTTAAAATTTGTTGTCACCCCTTTCCCGCTCCCATTGAACCTCGTACAGGGAAGCGTAGAGCTTTTTCTTTCTATTCGGAAAACAGGCATTCCACATCGAGACAGGCTTTTCGTTCAGTATTCCAAATCCCAGCCGCCTTAGCTCGTTCGTGAAGCTTACAGTCGAAATGAAAGTTTCCACAGGAAAAAGCGGTTCTTGTATATATCCCTCTACCAGCGATATTAAACGTTGACTTTGCTTCCACCTTCGCTTTCCACCAGTTGTTGACCTCTTTTCTGTCGCCAGCGTAGACAAATAAACCTTTCAGCGAGACCACACTCTTTGTCTTATTATAGAGTGCAACATCTGGTACCGCAACATGAACGTAATAAAAATGACTCGACCCTATCAGGACAAGATGCGCGTGGCTTTGGGCCTTCCGGAGATGACCGAACGTGGCCGATTCTCTTATCAGTCACTTTTCACTTATCATTTTTTATCTGCCACAACACTAGTCTACGCTGAACCCCTAGAAATCCACAATAATGTTCAGGAGATCAAACAAATTATAGGGGTATTTTGTACTCCAATTCATCTGAAAATCACTTATACTATAATCACTATAATATATTCAATTTCTGAGAGCGCACTTGCCCTATGGTCTTAATAACAAAGAGATTCTGACTTTCCTTTTAGTATAATGAACATGTTGAAGCCAGACACTTGAAGAATTGGCTGCAAATGACGAATTAGTAATATTGTGGGAAAATAATCCATAAAACCGATTTTATGGGACTTCCTTGGATTGTGGAACCGTGTTTGACGAACAAAACCGTGTTTGCAAAATCCTATCACATTACTTAGACAGCTGCAAATTAGCTCAAAATTTGATAAGTGGGATAAGTGGCCTTGCTGAAGAAATAAGCGATTAGCCTGCCTGCAGCCACTTCCTGAAAACGACGAAATGCAGTTACAATGGGTAAAAATGTGTTTCCCTGATGAAATTGATATCGTAGAGGCGCATTAGCGGTCAGAAGAGTAATGTCTTGCTCAAACAGGGGGCGTGGATTCAAGAATCGGCAAAGTTCGGTCGTTTTCGGATGACCCGATGCGAGGAGCATGTTGCCGCCATAGAGTTTGGTTTAATTCAAAATGCAGTGACTATTCAAAGAATACTTTCTTTCACTTTAGAACGTTCGTTCGCCAAAAACTGCCCGCAAAATGCAATTTCAACGCATTGGAATTACCAGGTACCAATGGCTTGTAGAGGCCACAGACCGCTCAAATAATAAACAACAGAAAGTATTTTATCCTACTGGCTATGCGCATAAATACCGAAGGAAAGAAATTACATTGGTTTAAACGCGAGATGGTTCCCACTCTCCAATTCTCCCACGAGATTAGCATTTCGAGATAACCTATGAAAATCACCTCGACTCGCGCACGGATGCTAGAAAATGGGAATCCAGCCTCCGCGTGGGCCTTATCTCGGCGTTATACTCTCAATCACATTTTCTTCTCGCCTCTCTATGATAAGATTGATTTATGATTTGTGTACAGGAATAACTCTTCCACGCTCTTCACAACTCGTGTTTATCCGGACGAGGCTATCAGCTACCACTGGCGCTTTCTCAACCGATAAGGTGGTCATTCAAATAAGACGCAATTTAAAAAAGTGTGCAACTGTAATACTTAGGTACGTGGGCTGAATGTTGGCGCCAATCGTATTCTTGGTTGAATACAGGGCGGTGCAGAGGAAACGAATTTTCTTCAAAATTGAATTACTGGGACACAATCACTAACGAAGGTTGGCGACTACCTCACTGAAACGATCTCTATTCCTTGCGAGTTGGATGAGATCCGCTGCACTGCTGATGCCCATCCACAGACGAATGTTCTGCAGCCACGATGCTCTCCAATCCTCTGCGCCCAGCAATCTTGCCATCATTATGGTCTTCAGTAGTTCGTATTTCGGGTTCCTCATAATGTTGCCAAGATAAGCAACCTTACACCACAATATGGTGCACAGTAGCTCCCGATTGATGTTGTTCTGCTGCTGAATGTAGTCATTACGTCCACAAGATCCTCAGCATCCTCCTGGTAAGCCACGTTTCCAACTCCTCAAGCCGGTTTATATCCACAGCGTCCACGACTCAACACCATATGTCAAAATGGAAAGGATGTATGTAGTATTTGACCATCCTCCAGCACAGGGAGAAGTGCAGAGCCTGGCTACACAGAAAACGTTGCATTCTTTTGATGCAGCCTTGATGATCTCAATCCGAGCCCTCTAACTCACCCTGCAACGACCAGTCCACAGATAACAGCTGCCCTAAATACATGCAACGGTCTACTTGCTCTACAGCAGGCCTTGCACCTCCACATCACACTGCTTCCGACCAGGCATGGACACCACTATGACCATGCTCTTAGAGGCATTGATGCAAAGCTCGTACTGATGGCATGCTGCGTCCACTCTACCAGTCAGTACCTGGAGTTCCTCGGGAGAGTTTGCCAAGAGAACTAGGTAACAGAGAACTAAACAAGAACAAAAGAGGGTATTGTTATTGACCAAATTTTGGACGCCGAATCTAATGAAACGGATCCCGGAACGATTGGAGCCCTCTGGAGGAGGTTATGGGTCAAAATGGGTATCCATCTACCCATTTCAAACGTGCATTTTTGAGATTTCTGGTATCAAGGCGTGTTGGGTATCATTTTCCGCTAAATTGTGGACGCTGAATCCAATGAAATGGGTCCGGAAATGATTGGCGCCCTCTGGATGAGGTTATGGGTCAAGATGTGTGCTTATCCACCCATTTCGAATGTGTGTTTTCGAGATTTTTCGTATATAGGCGTGTGGGGTATCATTTTCCACTAGATTCTAGACGCTGAATCGATTGGAATGAGTCTCCGTGCTCCTGATCCGAGGAATAATCAACCCCTGTGGAAGAATTTGCAGCGTTTTACCAACGCATTGTGTTCCAGTAATTTCATATTGAATAACACGCGTTTCCTCTGCACCACCCTGTATCTTATAGGTGGCCAGTATGTAGTTTGGGACGGCGGGTGCCCAAATATCATTCAAATTGACAACACGTACGTCCGCTTTGGAATACACCTAATTGAAAATTATATACACAACTGTGAGAAGTAGGCATTTTCGAGCAAGAAAATTTGATTATCTGGAAAAAAACTTTCCTATTTCCTTGAACTCGGTTCTCTGCGTCATAGACAATTCGAGTGATTTTTATTGATCGTCGGAACCGATTTTTCATTCAAAACCTGAACCCGGACTCGCGGCAGATTGGGGTCGATATTTAATAGTCAAATGCCGCTTTAGCTAACTCGGGCACAGAAGTAGAAGGTGATCTTTCCTCTTCGTCCAACACGCGTGGTCACAGAAATGATTTTTTTTTTTTTTTTTTTTTTTTTTTTTTTTTTTTTTTTTTTCCAGTCTAAATCGGTATTTCCCTTTACCACCTTAGAGGGTCGCGTGAGTTTTGATTTTGGCACATTAATAACTCATTGTTTACGTCTCCTGCCGGTCGAGTGCGCGATCATATTCGTCTATCTAAATTTTGATTGTTTGCATATCGCTTACGAAACAACTCGTCTTGGCGCCAGTTTCAACACAATGTCTGTATTACCATAAAAAACACACCTCTATCAGGAATACAAATTCTTGTCAAACCGTACTAATAAAACACTTATCATGCCGTGTCGTTTAGCATTTTCAATTTCAAGCCTTGGAACGGAACCGAGACCAATTATATTTCATTTTCACGATTTCTCGCAACTCATTCGCAAATTGCAGTCCGTGTTTCGGAATTTCATTTGATAGGACTGAATAGATGTGTATACGTCGGTACAACCTGACCTTTTGCCAAACGACCCTCATTCTCCTTATTTATCCGTTTATAAACTCCTCGATGTGGCATCTAACTGTCCAATGAACGGCGAACGTAAAATAATAAATAACAATTTGAGGATCGTAACTTGTCCGGACGTAATTTACTTGTAAAGAACGTCGAAGGATTGCAATAATATTGAAGGAAGTGATCTCTGGTATTCTAATTTATGAATTGCCAATTGAATATATTGAAAAGGCTGATGTACAGAAACAAACAACCGAATCACTATATTATGCCGAACACTGTTTTCTTGCCTTTGATTGGTTCGTGAAAATGAATAAATTTGTTTAAACAACTCATGCTTTTGCGAGGGCTTGATTAATTTTGCGTTATAATTCAATTTCACATTCATTTGATTCAAAACGAGCCTCAATACTCCGTATTCAACCTATGTTTTCATGCAAAAAGTCTATCTCTCCGATTCGGCATAAAATTAGCAAAATTTGACATTTAATGTCTGTCCACCGTCCATGCCGATTTTGGTAGTAGAAAAATGTCTAAAAATCTGAAATTTTGGTCAGGGACCAGTTTTTGGCATTAGTTGGTCCTCGAAACTTTTCAGCCCGATCGGACCATATTTGGGCGGAGTAAGGTCAAAATCTGTAGGTATTTCGAAAAATGGATTTTTGAAATTTTTAGCAGTGTAGGCGAGTGGGGTATCATTTTCCACTAATTATGGACGCTGAATCGATTGAAATGAGTTCCGAGGGATAACTACCCGCTGTGATTCTATTTTAGGGCAATAAAAGGTTAAAAATAGGAAAAATAAAAAAAACTACAAACTGGTTAAAAATTTCATGTGCTAAAACGCGCTCAAAATAATTTTTTTTTTTTTTTTTTTTTTTGCGAAATAAACAGATTTTGGCCATAATTCCGCAAAAATTGGTTTGAGTCAAGAAACGGATAACATCACGTGAATTGGCGTTAAGAAACAATGAAAATTCATGTTCACCATCGTCCACTATTTGACTATTTCGAAGTTGCGCAAATTTGCGTGCTCGCTGAACTGGTTGCGCGCAATAAAACAATTGGTTGAGGGATCTAATTTCCATGACATTCTGGGTATAATCCGAATTCGCAACAAAAAAATTGGGGTTCCCATATAAAATAACAACTAAAACAACAAAACTGACGAGGGGGTGAATGGACACCCCACGGTACCGGTTGGGGGATGAGAATGTTAGTGTCACTTGCGCATGGTTGCGCGTATGATATTTGAGATATTTGCAAAAATACCATGACACAAACCATTTTCAAAAACTCTAGAAAAACGTTTTTAGCATAGGGGAGGGGTGTCATTTTCGGGGACACACTAGATAAACTAGTTTGTGACAATCAATATTATTGCGACATTATTATTATATTTTTATTTTTTATTTATTTTATTTTTTTTTTTGTGGGTGTGCACTTTTGATATTTATTTATTGATGGATAAGAGTGTGATAGAAGTTGATATTTCCTTGGAGCTTTCCTTGAACTTCACCTGGCGCTTTCCTATTAAAATTCCATGGGATTGGCGTTTTCCGGATAATCAGTACTATTTAATGTACGCAAGTGCCTAACATTCGATATTTGATGGGCCATCGAATGCAGGGACAGTGTCCATTAGAGTTGTTGCATTCTTATCAGTTCGTTCAGTGCAGGGAGAACGTAAACCTCGATCAGCCCATGGCATAGTTATAATAGGCCTCGTATCCGCAAGATCGCGCGATAAGGCGTGTGAACCTTCATCCCTTATCGCTCCTCTGCGTCAACTCTTTGACTGATGCTAATGGACTCATCGGTTAACAGCAGCTTGGTAATCTTAGGAGCTCTCGGCAGTGAGGAAATCATCTTTACGCTCGTCGTCGAGGGCTTTCACGTGAGATGAAGTTCGCCTTGCTCACAGTTAATTGCGAGCTCATTTGCCGCCTTTGCCTCAGCTTAACTCAATCTGTTATCAACCTCCGTACAACGTTGAATCTTTGACCGGACAGTTCTGCCCTTGCATTCCCAGACGAGACTTTTTGTTCGTTAGATGGCACATGACCTCGGCGCGACTATCGTTAAATGGTGATTTACTCGAACACTTTCCCTTTTCCGTTCAATCGTTTTTCCTCCCGGTAATGACGGGGTTGCTGTTTGATTCGCGGAGACGCCGAAGGTACAAAACGAAAAAGGATTGTGGAAGAAGAAGAAAAAAAATCCATGACTCGTGTTTTGTCCATTTGAGGTGAGGATAGCTATAGGGCACAAATGGGCTGTTCCTTGAAAAGAACATCCTTCGAACGAGTATGGAATATTTGACTGCATTCGCTCACGAACTATAATTTTTCCAAGAGGAATATCTCTATTCAGCATTCACAAGGCGCGGACAGTACGGAATTCCGTCTTCACTTTTTGCTCGGTTCTTCCTCTTCAGTATTCATCTTCTCAGGGCTTGGGCATTGAATTCTCTCGAAAATACCCATATTGGGATTTTTCTGAGGAGTTTCTTCCCCACTTGAAACGATTCGCCTGCTACATCTGGCTAAACATGCGATTTTGGAATAAACGTTCCAATTATTTCCTCATTTTCCACCGCATCCTTACTCCCCCTACCCCATTTTGCTTTCTGAAGTGAATAATTTTACATTTACGCGATTTTGGGGACTTCCTATCAAGAGTGGTATTTTCACTCGGCTCAATTGGTTCGATTTGGTTGAGTTCAAATCAGTATCCTCCTGCCGGACTGAAGCCACCCACGCCGATTTTGGTAATAGAAAATTTGGACGGGGTAGGGGTGAAAGTGTGTATTTCGAAAAATTTATTTTCGATATTTTTGGCAATCTAGGCGTGTGGGGTATCATTTTCCATTAAATTTTGGACGCTGAATCCAATAAAATGGGTCCTAGAACGATTGGCACCCACTGGAAGAAGTGATGGGTCAAAATGGGCAACTATCTACCCATTTTGAACATGTGCTTTCGAGATTTCTGGTACCTAGGCGCGTGGAATATCATTTTCTAATAAATTTTGGATTTTTTCCCCATTTTGAAGAAATGAGTCACTATGCGCCTGGTCCGAGGAATATCCAACCCGTGTGAACGAATCTGCAGATTTTTCCTTCATGACGATTTCTGTGAATCATTTCGCCACTAACAACAAGATTTTTTCACAAAAATGGAATCCACGAGATGAATCTGATAAAACATTCTTGTACGATTAATAATCAAATTTTCAGGTTTACGGTCATATTACTTGATTTCGCAATAATAAAATGGATTGAACGGTTCAAATATGAATATAAAAGTTGCACGATTCATCTTGATTTTACTCAAATTTCAACAACTGTTCTTGCTTAGGCTGGTAGATATGTTCTATCACTCTTATTGATCACCCTGAAGGATGAAAGCAGTTTTTATTATTTCCTTACAAGCTGGTTTTATTTGATCCCGGAGGCCCCCCCCGAGTTCGACGTTTATCATTCCCTCTAATCAAGATGCATTCTTCGGAGGGTGAGGTTTACGACCTCAAAAAACCAATGTCACCTAGCAACAACGGCAATGGCAGTGTCTCTCGAAAGGAAAAGGAAGTAACCTAGATATTTATCAGGACAAATGCACGGGGAAAGAACGGGAAGAACGAAATGTGGGAACGGCTCAAATGAAGAAGTACAGCTTCCTTCCTCTCGAACTACGAGGCTGTTTATGTCTTCAAGAAACACCCGAACACCAGCCAAGCCTCATTTTCTTTTATCGTCTTTGTTATCTGGTTTGTTACCGGCTAACGCATCAAGGTCTTGAATCTCTCGTTAAGTATGTGAATGAGAATGAATGCGTTGGTGTCCGACGCATCTTACCTCAGACCCCCTGCGGGGCCTCGTTTGGCACGAAAAGCTGGATGCGGGATGCTGAATTTTATTCTTTCGGGTGGTAGAAAATCCTCGTCAGAAAAACCGGGGTATCTCCGTTTGGGGCGGTTGACACATAAACCTACAGGATTTTGAGACATGAGTTCTTTTACTAGGAACTAAAAATAATCTCAAAATAAACTCCCATCTGAATGAGTTATCAGTATAATAAGGAAGTCCCTTTAATTTATGAACCCCAGGGAATAAAACGCTGCGAATTCTTTCACAGGGGTTGGTTATTCCTCGGACCAGGCGCATGGAGACGCATTTCTTCAACATGGGGAAAATGGGGGAAACCGTGGGAGTGGAGGGGACCGGACCCATTCCAATCTATTCAGAGTCCAAACTTTAGTGGAGAATGATACCCCACACGCCTAGTAGCAGAAAAATCAAAAAAACATTCAAAATGGGTACATAGATACCAATTTTGACCCATAACCTCATCCAGAGGGCGCCAATCGTTCCGGGACCCACTTCATTGTATTCAGCGTCCAAAATTCAGTCGAAAATAATACCGCACTCGCTTAGGTCAGCAAAAATCTCGAAAATCCATTTTTCAAAAAACACATTTTGACCCAAAATATTACTATACTGTACACAAAATACGTACATAACTTATTTCGTTCTGAAATATCGTCTTCATTGGTAGGAGGACACTGCTCCCTTGAGTTTATTATCACTGCGCCAGCTCATACGGCTTAGTCCTTTCAGTCTCCTCAGAAGGTGGACAATGTCCAGTAGCTTGGTGGCTTTCTCGTTTACGTGTCCTGTTGGGCTATGTGGGCAACGGCGTATTTCTCGATGATCAGCAATATTCTCCACCATGAGGTCATGGTGAAGCCTGCCTTTGCGCACGTACCAGCATCAACAGCGCACCTCAGCACGGTATTTGGAAGCGTTGCAGGATCTCTCGATTTGTGAGCACTGCCCCACAGCTGAGCTCCTTTGTCCATATTGCTTTAAGGACTTAGTTGTACAGAGTCAGTTTACTTTGGATGCACAGTTGTGACCGTCTACCCAACAACCAAATCATTTTCCTGAGCTTGAGTTTGAGCTCTGCTTTTCTTTTCTTGACATGAGCTTTCCAGCGCTGTTTTTCATCTAACGTCATTCCCAAAACTTGGGGGTAACTTTGCCATCGAGGCAGACACGTTCGCGAAATCCACTTGAACCGACTTTGTCTCATTCATTTTCATCCTCCATTTGGCTGTCCATCGTTCAATTGTTCTGATAGACCAGTTCAGTTCAAGTATGTCATCGTTGCTGGTGGGCCCAATTGCTAGAATAGCGGTGTCATCAGCGAAGTGTCATCATGTTTTGCTACCCACTGTTACTGGTAAATCACTGGTGAAAAGCAAGTACAGGAGTGGGCCGAGTACGCTGCCTTGTGGCACACCAGCCTTGCTCAGTTTCAGTTCAGTATAGGCATTGTTCTAACTTGAATCTGAAGTTCATTTCCGTTAGGTATGAGTCCAACAGTTCGACGTATTGTGCTGGTAATTGTTAGCCAAGTTTATGTTTGTCGGAATCCAAATTTGTGAGTTGGTATTAGCTTATTTTCCTCAACCACCTTTATGAGGCGCTTGTTCGAATTGTTTAGATACTCACCTAACCTTGCCTACTTAGATATCTTAGTTTAGGCTTATCAGGTATAGGCAACATAACTATCCCCTGTCCGCCCCTACCCGCAGAACCTGCAAACAGTCGCCGATAGAGCGCTCAAATGTTTTATTAGGCAACAAGATTAAACTCTCTAGTGTGGTGAACAAGGTTTTAATCACGAACTAGGTTGGATGAACAAGGATAATCATGCGTAGCGAGTACAATACCTTTTTAAACTAGTCACGACTCACCAGCGGCCATATATAACAACATGGAAGGTTACACAGGTTAGCACTATCAGGTGGCTCACTACTTTAATTCAAAGTAGAGCTAGGTGCCGCTCCTGAGCTAGGTAATTGAACTAGATTACTCCATAAAATATTTAGAACTAATGCACTGGAGCAATATGTGTTTGACATCAGAGCTAATGTAGGCGATCTGGTGATCAGACAAGGGAGCGCTTATCAGCGGCTGTTTGCAGGTTCTGCGGGTAGGGGCGGACACCCCCGCAATTTTCCATAATTGTGGTACATATTTATTCTGGAATGCAGCATTGAAAACCTAGGTTATTTTGACGATAGCTTTTCTAGACATTTGAGTCAGAACTTGACCTATGACCAGGTCATACCCCCGTGTTTTCATTGGATTGATTTTGCTTCTTATTGCTTTCTGTATCTCTTTAACGGTGACTGGTGGTATTTTGATATGAATTTCTGATAGTATCACTTCCTTTAATTGTTCCAATCAACACAAGGATTTGGGGTGAATATATTGGCAAGATGTTCAGCGAACAGATCCGCTCAGAGGATGATAACCCAGAAATTAGTATAAATGAAAGGGAGTGTAGAAAAATTGAACAATTACAGTACCTCGTTGATAATAAATCAACCGTTGAAGGTCGATATTGACAACCAACGCCACTACAACTGCATTGCATGTAGATTGTGTTCACCTCCAGGGCAGCAGACCTATTTGAATTGTTTCAACCAGTCTGAGACTCGCCCAAAGAAAATTGTCTTGGAAGACAAAAGACCTGGACGATGAAGCCCTGAGGCTGGGTCACAGTCACAGCGAAAGTAGAAGCCTTTTTCTTTTTAATCTGCCGGGTCAGTGGCGCATTCAGCTTCTAGCAAGTCGGACCAATCGTTCGTCGAGCCAAAAGTTCTTCTCTATTGTCACCAATTGGTGAAGAATGGTGGGCAAAAGAACCTTGCTCTCGTCCAAGCGAGAGTTCTCTTGTTGAGTCAGGTCCACAAGGTGCTCTTGGCATTGTTTTCGATAGTCTCACTTTTTAATTTAGCTTTTGTCTTATCTGACGGTATTCAATCGAAATCGATATAAACGCTGGGAAAACTTGGTCAGGGTGAATAAGATCGACAAGGAATCGATTGTGGGCAAATAATCGTAGATGTTACATTTTAGTTCATTTGACTCTGAATTCGTAATTACGCAATCTTCTACGCGTTCTACATTCATTCTTCCACATCTCAAGTCGAGGATGATTTAAATCTTCATTGGCCCTCGTGGCCTCAATAGGCCCGTGAGCTCAATAAGCGTATCCGTAGATTACTCCGAAAATGGGGAGGTTTTGGTTGAAAACTTCGTATCCACGTTGAACATAGATTTTCTGATTGATTGTGGGATGTGAGTTTTTGTTTCCCATTGAATTCCAAGTATGAAAAAGTTCAACTCATCTAGAAATCTGCCTTGACGTGTTGGAATTCAGAGCTGTTTCTATGAGCCGTGAGCTCTCTGTGGGGTTTATAGTACCGCCTTTTACATGATAATTTATCAAATTGATAAGAAATGTACAGGCTGGCCATAATGAGATCTGAAATTATTGACATACCTACTAGCTCTAAAAGTATCAGTAGGCCTTTTAACGCCATTATTATACACAGGGGTTGCGAGGCCCTCCCCAGGAAAATTCTGCTTTCAAACATTTTGGTTTCAACTCTTTTGGTTGGTTATTCCTTGAATTATCAACCTATGTTTTCATGCAAAAAGTCAATCTCTCCGATTCAGCCCAAACATTTTTTTCTGGACGTTTCAAGGTATCTAGATCAAATTAGCAACTGTCCGTACGCCGTCCGCGCTTTATTTTGGTAGTAGAAAAATTTCTAAAAATCTGAAATTTGGGTCAGGGGTATGTTCTTGACGTTAGTCAGTCCTCGAAACTTTTCAGCCCGATCGGTTAAATTTGGGTGAGGTGGGGGTCAAAATGAGTATTTCGAAAAAAGGATTTTCGAGTTTTTTGGCGATTTAGGCGTATGGGGTATAATTTTCACTAAACTTTGGACGCTGAATCCAATGAAATGGGTCCCAGAACGATTGGCAACCACCGGAAGAAGTTATGGGTCAAAATGGGTACCTATTTCCCCATTTTGAATGTGTGTTTTCGAGTTCTGGTACCTAGGCTTGTGGGGTATTATTTTCCAATACATTTTGGACGCTGAATCGATTGGAATGAGTCCCCATGCTCTGGTCTGAGGAATTACCAACTTCTGTGAATGAATAAGTTAGTATTAGCGCACAAGATCAGTTCATTTTTATTGAGAACAACGAGTGTAGGGGCTTGCAAATGTAATCGATTACGTCCATCAGGTATTCGATTACTTGTACAAATTACATTTTAATCGTGCTTGTATTCGTTGTTATATTAACGCCCATTTCTTTTTCATATTTGGTGATTTGTGCGATTAGAAGAATTAGGAATGAGTCTCCATGCGCCTGGTCCGAGGAATAACCAATCCGTGTGAAAGAATTTGCAACGTTTTTAATCGAAATTTCCTTTCATTTTATATCCAATTTTAGCACGAGCTCAGGGGTTTAAGGCTTGGTCGGGTGAAGAGGGGGGGGGGGGGTTCCAAACCTAGTAAACACTAGCTCCTATATAAATGAAGTGCTTCTGCAGTCGAATCTGAGTAAGGTGGGAGATCAGTTTTCGCTTGTTATTCAGTTATGCCATAATACTCGTCAAGACAAGGAAAATGCTCATATCAAGTATGTAATCGAGTTTTCGGATATATGACTCGGTTTGTGGTTCGTTTATGTTTCGGAGCAATGGAGAAATGTATCTCTTCTCGAGTATCACGCCTTCCAGGCACATACAGCAACCCCCGAAGGGCGCATAACGAAATTCGAAACCTCACGGGATACGAGGGTAAAGCACGAAGGAATGTGGTTAATTTCGGTTTCGTAAGAACGGCCCCCAACCAAAACGCCGTCTCTGGTAGAAGAAACGATAACCACCTCCGGGGATTGATAGGCTACACCCACTAATTGGAGACGGAGCAACACTTCATTCAGAAAGGACCGAGAAGCCTCGACAGTGCTCGTCTTGAAGGAAAAAATGTTTCACGCCCGACGGGCTAACGTCCGCTCCGTGAAAGGATGAAGTCGAGCATGAAATTGAAGAGTAACCTTCCAGCCTCAAGGGTCAAGTGAAGGTGGGCTTATTATTTTAGGCCATTGATTCGAAATAGTATAACATACTGGGGGGACGACAAAACAGGAAAAACGCTGCAAATTCTCCCACAGGGATTGGTTATTCCTCAAACCAGCAGCATGGAGACTCATTACAATCGATTCAGCGTCCAAAAATTGGTGGAAACCCCACGAGCCTAAATCGTTGATGATATCGAAAATCGGTAAAATGGGGAAAACAGTGGCTATGGCGTTTCCCGAACGCATTCCAATCGATTCAGGTTCCCAAATTTAGTTGAAAATGATACCCTACATGCCTAGGTACCAGAAATCACGAAAAACACATTTGAAATAGGTAGATAGATACCCATTTTGACCCATAACCTCTTCCAGTGGGCGCCGATCCTTCTGGAAACCGTCTTATTAAATTCAGCGTCTAAAATTAATTACAAAATGGTACCCCACACTCCTAGTTCCCGAAAATCGAGTTTCAAAAAACATATTTTCACATATACCCTCCAAATATGGGCCTATCACCGTGGATTTTTAGCCTTGAATGTCAGTCGTAAGACGCCGCGAACGCTACATTTACATTTTGGTCATAAAACTCCCTTTGGCTTTGAAAATGTTCAGCTTATTACGCAAAACGGACGAAATTTATGGATAAGGGTGTGTTTTGGAGCAACTACATATGGAAAATAGGGAGAACAGTCGGTGTGTAGAGTTCTTGACCCATTCTAATCGATCCAGAGTCCAAAATCTAGTGGAAAATGACACCCCCATTTAAAATGGGGAAACAGGTACCCATCTTGACCCATAACTTCTTCCGGTGGGTGCCAATCGTTCCGGGACCCATTTCATTGGATTCAGCGTTCAAAATTTAGTGGAAAATGATACCCCAAACGCCTAGGTCGCCTAAAATCTCGAAAATCCATTTTTCACACACATGTTGACCCCTACTCTCCCTCAAAGTTGGTCCGATCGGGCTGAAAAGTTTCAAGGACCAACTAGAACCGGAAACGAATCCCTGACCAAAATTTCAGATTTTTAGAAAATCGTCTACCAACAACGGACGGACGTCCACTCATTATGATCTAGACACCTTGAAACACCTGTATGAAAGGAATCGCGGAAGGGATGTGGTTTGGATTGTGATACAAACATGTCTGCGGATTAGCATGGAGAGAAATTTCAGTTACTGTCGGGAATAGTAGGGATTTCATGCCGCAGAGTAGGGGTTTTTAGACTGAAATGTCTGGTAACACTGCATATGTCCGTCCCAGTGGCTACTAAAGAGCACCTGCAAATCCTTTCGCGAGGAGCCGAAAGATTGGTGCGTTGTTCTTAAATGTCACGGCTTCTACTAAAAAACTAAATTAATATTTTTTTTTTTCGGAGGCTGGTTGGTGCAAGACCGCCTTCGGAGAAGATTTTGGTGTCAACGCGACAAATCTGTAATTGTAATATTGAAAACATGGGAGGTCACCTTCGTCAGCGTGTCGAAACCTAATCACCAAAAACGGAGAAGACACCGGGTGGGTCCTTGGAGCGTATTTGTAAAATGCGGTTAGTATTCCGCTCAGGACGGCTCGAAAGGCGTTCAACTGAGCTTTTTAGGGGACATGGAAGGAGCCATTGGTTGAGTCGGGGAACATCTGCTGCAGCAGTGAATAAGTCAAGCGGCTATTCGTTTGAACGCACGCTGCTCTCAATTCACTCCACGAAATCAGACCGCCGAATCTTATTGGTTCTCCGGCCGTCGAAGGAGGGCTATTACGATGGAGACGTTTTTACTATTCACAACAAGAAACGGGAGCTTTTGGTCTCCGACGCACTGGATACTCTTTACGTGTACAGCCCTCGCCACGTTTCATTCACAGAATACGCTTAGCCAGATAGTTGAGATTCCTGTTGCTGCTTGCTCCTGTGGTGGCCACTTGCCCACATGGCCACCCACATTGAATATTCAAATTGAACTTTCGATGATTATCTGCTCCATTTTCTGCCATCTTGGACGTGGGACCCTGCTTTTGGTTGGTTATTCCTTGAATAATCAACCTGTTTTCATGCAAAAAGTCAATCTCTCCTAGTTGGTCCTCGAAACTTTTCATCCCGATTGGACCAAATTTGGGTGGGGTAGGGGTCAAAATGTGTATTTCGAAAAATGGATTTTTGAGATTTTTTGCAATCGTGTGGGGTATCCTGTTCTACTAAATTCTGGACGCTGAGTCCAATGAAGGTAGCCCCAGAACGATTGGTACCCACTGGAAGAGGTTATGGGTCAAAATATGTAATGGATTTGTGTTTTCGAGATTTCTGGTACCTAGGCGTGTGGGGTATGATTTTCCACTAACTTTTAGACGATGAATCCAATGAGGCGGGCCCCGGAACGATTGGTGCCCTCTGGATGAGGCTATGTCAAAATGGGTACCAATCTACCCATTTCGAATGTGTGTTTTCGAGATTTTTGGTACCTAGGCGTGTGGGGTATCATTTTCCACTAAATGTTGGACCCTGAATCGATTGGGATGGGTCCGGAAGCTGCCATACCCACTGTTTCCCCCATTTTCCCAATGTTGAAGAAATGAGTCTCCATGCCTGGTGCGAGGAATCACTAACCAGTGTGTAAGAATTTACAGCGTTTTAATTCGTTTTCATTCTCACGCACGTAACTGATGCGGGTGGGCGACAAAAAATGAACTCGTCGACCAATTTGATGCGCATAACGATCGCTTCATTTGCACGAAAGTGGAAAAACGTCGATGGAACTGATGGATGGTTGATGAAAGAGCATATTCTTTCTTAAGTTATCACGGCTTTTTCAGCGCACTTTCTTGGAATGGAAACATCTTACCAATTAAGCCTTGTGACCTTAGTCGGTTGTTGGCGACAGGAAGAAAACGAGGCATGGGACGAATTGTTAAACTTACCAACCATTCAAGAAATGAACTCCGGCAGAAACACAAGTTCAGCAGTTCATAAAGAAAAGGGAACGCCGTGGGCGGCCAGTTCTCCTCATCTACTTTCCAACAAAAATGAGGAAATCCTATTTAGAAATCCTAGCATGTTCTCTCTAACTAAAGAGGAAGGTAATGAGACGCCATATATCTTGACGTTAATTAATTCACATCCTGAACCACAATGAAGGATCGCCAGAACAATGGTGCAAGCTGAAGAAGTGTCTGCGCTCTGTACCTACCCGTATTTACGTTTTTCTGCTTTCTTCTTTCACATTTGTAAACGAGAAGCAATTCAGCCTGTAAGGGGTTAAATGCTTATCAGCTATTGATTTCCTACCTTCGTGAATTCGTTAACGATCTCAAGGGGACTAGCGATGTTGTTAGTCCTCTCGCATTACCTAATTAAATGCTTTTCATTTTTCTATGACGGGAAAACCAATCAAACGAATCCAATTTAATGCAAGATCACTCTTTTGATATGTTTGGGAATAACATCCATATCAGGAGAGGATGGTTTTGAATCAAACCGCAACATTCTGTATTATTTATTATTATTTATTATTTATTATTATTTATTTCTCCTGTTGTCATACTGTATTTAATACAGTATCTTCTTCAAAGGCAAACAAATTAAGCCATTTTAAGTGTGTTCTCGCGTAAAATGGCCCAACCTCAACCCTTTTTATAATATTGCTGCAACAAAGCCCCCAAATACTGGCGGCTGGATCGTAATAAGGCAACAAGAAGAGTCGGTTGGAACCAGTAGCGCGTTGGCTGCTATTAGTATCATTTTGATGCACAGACAAAATTCCATATATTGTGTGTATCTGATACGTTCCAGATCATGTTCGTTGAGTTGTTTATAATTTCTTGGCTTAACTTCCGAGGGTTTTGCGATATTTGTGAGGTTGGATGGCTTCAATGAAAGGTGGGACCACTATTGGATTCAGTATATCCGCCAGAGTAAAGAAATGAGAAATAGAGAAAATCACAGTTGTTATCCCTTTTCTGGCAGTCCAGGAGTGTAGGGTCATTTTCCACTAAATTTAGGACGCTGAATCCAATGAGACGAGTCCCGAAACGATTAGTGCCCACCGGAAGAGGTTATGGGTCAATATGGGTGTCTATCTACCCATTTCGAATGTGTGTTCGAGATTTTTGGTACCTAGGCATGTGGGGTATCATTTTCCACTAAATTTTGGGCCCTGAATCGATTAGAATGGGTCCAAGACACGCCACTCCCACTGTTTTCCCCATATTCGATATTTTCGACGATTTGGGCGTGAGGGGTATCGATTTCCACTAATTTTTTGACGCTGATTTGATTGAAATGAGTCTCCTTGCTCCTGGTCTATAGTTGTTCCAATTTTTTATATATTTTAGCCAGATACCTAGTAGAATGAGTTGTAGAAATTGTTTTTGAATTGTTTGATACCTACTCAACCATTGATGTGTGAATAAAGTTGACACAACGTGCCAAACTCTCCCTCGACACCTCAAAACTTAATACACGGTTATATTTTCATTTGAAAAATTTACAAAAAAATTAATAGCTAACTTCAATAGAGCCCTAAAATAACAAATTACCTTAAAAAAGTCGTGGTGAAACAGGAATGTCCGTCCATGTATCAAAATGATACCAATAACAGCAAATGTTGTACTGGCGCCAGTGATGCTAGTGGCTTTGCCACCAAAACAATACTGCACTGCCCCGCGCCTAAATAATATATCGAAACCAGTCAATTTAACCTACCGATATGCAGGTCCAACCTGACGACATGTGATAAATAGTACCAGGTTGGGCCGTTTGGACAGTGAGGTTTTAGTAGATTGGACTTCCACATAACTGGAGGAGGCCGCCCCCATTATCTATCCACAAGGTATCACACCTGGCCTCAAAAGATTTCCTCATCTATTTAAAAAAAAAAAAAAAAAAAAAAAAAAAAAAAAAAAATTACCGATATTATTGTGGATTCCGGAGAACGATTCAAAGAAAAGATTACCGAGGAACTATGAATGGGGAGCCATTGATATGCGCTGATTAAATTATAACATATGACAATATTAATTTACTGGCTCATAAAAATAGCAAGTGATTTACTGTTGCTTAGATTTATTGTGAGAAAAAAAGAATCGTATTTTTTAGCCCTCAATAACCTGAATCAAACAAGGGATAAACCGATAACCTTTTTCAACAATTAATTCTCTCATGGTAGAACAAATATCCGCTCTGTATGACTTCTTCCTGCCTCAAACGGTAAATAAAGCTAGAAAAGATCTGATTTTCTCATTTTCCAATTAGTCCCACGGTTAATCTGAATTCAAAGCAAATAGCAGTTGAGGAAAGGCAGTAAGGTTCTTTTTCTTTTGTTTGGAAAAGAGGAAAAACAAAGTAAATCAATACGAGCTTCATCCGAGAAAGTTTGACGGCTATTTACTTTCCCGTTTGACCGAAGGCTTTACCTTACCTCACTTTTCCATTCTCGTGAAAGCTCTACTTCATTCGCTTTTTTCCCCATCGGTGGATAGGACGGGCATTTCCTGCTTTTGTTTCCGAAATAGAATTGATACGGCGAAAACATAGGACGTGTGAGCAATCTCGGTGATTCAAAAGGAACCGTGTCCGATATTTTCTTTATCGAGAATCGTTTATTTGCCGAAGTTAACCGGAAAGTGTCAGTAGTTCAAGAGGAATGATGGAGTCTATTGAGCTTAGTGGTGATGCTACCGTTGAATGCCATCAAGCTAAGCCGACTTTGGTAGTGGACAATTTTCTAAAAATCTGAAATTTTGGTCAGGCACCCGTTTCCGGCTCTAGTTGGTCCTCGAATCATTTCAACCCGATCGGATCGAATTAGGGTAGGGTAGGGGTCAAAATTAGTATCTCGAAAAATAGATTTATGAGATTTTTTGCAATCTAGGTGTGTGGGGTACCATTTTCCACTAACTTTTGGACGCTGAATCCAATGAGACGACTCCCGGAACGATTGGCGCCCTCTGGATGAGGCTATGAGTCAAAATGCGTACCTATCTGCCCATTTCGAATGTGTGTTTTCGAGATTTCTGGTACCTACCTAGGCGTGTGGGGTATCATTTTCCACAAATTTTGGACGCAGAATTGATTGGAATTGGTCCGGGACCCGCCACACCCTCTATTTCCCATATCTTCCCCGTGTTGAAGAAATGAGTCTCCTTACACCTAGTCCGAGAAATAACCAACTTGTATGTAAGAATTTGCAGCGTTTTTTGAGTCGATGTGGATGTGATGCTAAGGCGGATGGTGCAGGTACCCACTTAACCTTTACGTAGCCACTGTTTTGGAGTGAGTTCTGCAGTGCACCAGAGCTATTGCTGTTGCTGTTGCAAGTAGATACAAATACGCCACTCATGAATGCTCTCAAGACACCAAGTTTATGCGAGAACGCGACACTTTCTTACGGAAAGGCTGTCAGCGTGAGGCAGGTGTCTGTGAAAGGGCACTGGGGAACATTCCGAGTCCACGATATCACGAGCAAGTTGACTTTATCGTTGACCATTCCTCCGTGGTACAATTGCGAAAGCTTAGCTGAGTTTCAGTTTCATTCAAAGGCCCCGTTAAAGCGGCCAAGTCCGATACCGCATCCTCAGCTGCAAGTCATTCCCTCCGCTCTCCTGGGCATGTTCCAGACCGGTTCTGGCAGAGAGCTTTAGTCACCCAAGTGTTTCCTGCTCCAGGTCGCCGGTCTCCTCCCTATGGCCCTAACCACCCTTTCTCTGTTTCTTATAGCTAACAAGCAAAGATGGTAACCGCATCTTCAAGTCCCGACAAGACCTTTTACGACAAAGTCAAATGAAGCGGACAATGGAGCCATCTCATCCTTCTCGAAGACATGAACGCAGGATTAATGGTGGTCACATTCTCATGCTGTTCGTTGACGTCGATATGATATAACTGAAAGAAGAAGTGGATGCGTCATTAATTCGTTGTAGAGGTTGTAAAAACATCATCGTTCGGTGGGAAGAGGTCCGAATTGGGGAGGAGCTCAGTTGACGTGCCAGAATGATGATGCACTAAATTAGCCTTCTCCAGGATAATTTTGTAGACAGATACGTCACAATTTGTCGAACAAATTCCGTGACCGCTCGTGAACTGGTTAAAATAGTAACAATATCAAATTGGGAAGAAAGTCCGAAGGCAATACTATATATTCCGCCAGGTTTGTGCATCTATGGAGCTATTCTTCCTGTAACATCTGATTTCTTGAGGCAGATGAAGTTTAAGCGCCTATTCGATTCTAAACGGATTTGGCAAGATCGTTTTTAGCCGTCTCAACAATAAAAACGCTGCAAATTCATTCACACGGGTTGATTATTCCTCGGACCAGGCGCATGGAGACTAATTTCTTCAACATGGGTAAATGGGAGAGACAGTGGGTGTGGCGGGTCCCGGATTATTCCCATCGCTTCAGGGTCCAAAATTTAGAGGAAAATGATACCCCACACGCCTAGGTACCAGATATCTCGAAAACACATGTTCAAAATGGGTAATAGATACCCATTTTGACCCATAACCACTTCCAGTGGGTGCCAATCGTTCTAAGGCCGCTTTCATTGGATTCAGCGTCCAGAATTTAGTGGAAAATGATACCCCGCACACCTAAATTACAAAAAATCTAAAAAATCCATCTTTCAAAGTTCACATTTTGACCCCTATCCCACCCAAATGTGGTCAGGCACCTTGAAACGTCCAGAAAAAATTTTCGGGCTGAATATTGGAGGGTTATTCAAGGAATAACCTACCAAAATTAATTCACAAAAGTCGACGAAAGCAGTTTTAAACTGGTTTTAAGCACCGCACGATGGGGCTAAAGAGATCAAATGCGGCGGAGGGGGATTATTTCGGGGGTTACCCGTCCCCGGGGAATTTACATGAAACCTTGCTGAACCAAAACTTATTGTTTTCTGCAACTTGGTAGCATAATATCTCAAATTCGCCATAAACTTCCGCATTTTATTGAGAAAAGTCACTTTTCCACTTTCAAGCAGCACATTAATCAGTAGGATTTATACGGTTCTATTGTACTAAGTCTTTGGAACTGGAAAAAAAATTATTATTTCCTGACAAAAGCGCATTAACTCCACAAAACTCGAATTTCCACAGTTTTTAGGTTGTTTTGCCTTAGTGAGCGCCATGTCCAACTTGAAGCAATCTTCCCTGCTTTGTCTTGCTCTATAGATCAGTGTTTCATGAATCGGTCAAAGTAGGTACATTTTGGTACTGCACTTTTCCAACAACTTTCGGGATATAGACAGACCTCTCCATCCGAATCCGTTTCGAAATACGTACGAGCGGGAAGAGTGTGAACTTCCTTTTCCACCAGACCGAACACTCTCACGTCACTTAGAAGTGTGAGAAGGATACTGTAGGTTTATTTTCGAGGGCTCTTTTTTTCTAGTCGTAATTACTTCCTCCAATGAACGCACAAAACAGAGAAAGAAGTCCGAAACGTAATCATTTCCTCTGATTTGCCGTGTTATTACCGCGCTAGCGCCAGCTGTTATCATCCCTCACAAACGTAATAATTGGGCTAGAGATAGGCGGAGGCGGTCCTTTTTCATCCCTCGAGGCACACTACTCACCCAAGCTTCCCACTTTGCACTAAACCATTTTTTAAACTCGTGGGACATGATCGGCCTTGTATGGGTGTGAATGTTTATAGGATTTTGTGGGCAACTCGCTCTTCAGCTACCAACTACCTTTTCCTGGTTCCAGTTAGTCCTCAAAACTTTACAGCCCGATCGGGCCAAATTTGGGGGAAGTATGGGTATAAATGAGTTTTTTTGGCTGGTTATTGCTTGAATAATTATACTATGTTTTCATGCAAAAGGTCAAAATTTTTCTGAACGTTTCAAGGTCAAACGTCCGTCCGCCATCTGGGCTTTTTTTGGTAGTAGAAAAATTTCCAAAAATCTGAAATTTGGATCAGGGGTCTGTTCCCGGCCTAGGTCGGTCCTCGAATGTTTTCAGCCCGATCGGACCAAATTCGGGAGGGGCAGGGATCAAAATGTGTATTTTGAAAAATGGATTTTCGAGATTTTTGGCAATCTAGGCGCCTGGGGTATCATTTTTAACCAAATTTTGGACGCTAAATCAATTAAAATGTGTCGATTGTTCCCCTGGAGGTGGGTATGGGTCAAAATTGTTTCCTACCTACCTATTTTGAAAATGGGCTTTCGAGATTTTCTGGTACCTAGGCATGTGGGGTATCGTTTTCCACTAAATTTTGACGCTGAATCGATTTTAATGAATCCGGAACACTCCCCTCTCACTATTTCCCCCATACTCCTACTTCAATATGGAAGAATTTGCAGTGCTTTCAAAGTGTTTAAGATATAAAAGTCTCTTTCTTGTTGTTCCTACTTCATTGATGATTGAAAAACGTCTCTTCGTACGTTTCCAACTCCACCTTGGATGTTTCTGTCGGTTTAAAGTAGTGGAAGACGCCTCATTTCTGTTGGTAGAGGTTCACGTGAAAACAGAAAGATCCATAACAGGACAACTCACATGAGTTTTAGGGTTGAGATTTTTATTCTGAAATTTCTTCGGACAGCAGGAGCAGTGTAGACTCATGGCGCTGCAAAAAACAGTGCCTTTGGTCACTCTAAACGTAATTTATTTTTCCCTATAACGACCGTAATAATTAAAAATAGTAAACGTTACATAAATCATAAACGTAAATCATAAACATAAATCATATCATAAACGTTACATTAGAATTTAATGATTGTTTTAGTACGCCTTCCTACGACTACGCTCCTAATCCGGACAAACAGTGGATACTTCAGGTGACCGGTCAAATGCAGCCTATACACAGACAGTTCACCGACCTTTTGATGACCAAGAGGCTGCAAACTCTTCAGAGCGTTGACGACGCTGTGGACAAGGTATGTACATATTGTAACTATTGGACTATTTACTCTTTGTTCCCTTCCTACTTAGCTCTGGTAGAGATCATAAAATTTTAGTAAATGGTAGTGATTTTTTTTTTGTGCGATTCAATTAATCCGTTTATTTCTACAACTGTAATGTGGCAGGTTTTCTTCTTTCTTTCCTGCCGATATTCCTAAATTGCGAGCTGGTGGAAAGCTTCAATCCAGCTTCCACTAGCTCTTAAGATGACCGTAAACTGTTTGAAATTGGGTCATAAAGCTTATCATAAACGCAAGCAGCGCTTTTATTGGCTGAATCCTAATCACCTACACCCGAGTGTAGCCTAACGTTGATGTTGAACCTGCAGAAAGCTTATCAATCGTGTTGCTGATGACCGTGAAAAATTGGACCGTAACGATCTCCATTTAACCTTCCCTTGGATTTCCGGGTCACCGGAAATTCGTCGAATCTGCTTGACAGGACATTGAACGCACATGTGCTCTCCAGGTTCAGTTTCCACTACTCTTTGGGATTTAATAAAAAGTCTTGAAAGTCAGGCTGTGTAGCAAGGAGTTCAAAAAAGAGGCGCTGAAAGGGTTTTACATGAACATCATGCGCGCTTGTGCTGTCTAGGAAACCTAAAAGGATCACTATAATGCTGAAAGTCTTGCGAATTGCTAGGAATTGTCCTGGACACAACAGTGGCCTGATTTTCAGAAGACCCAGCAGTATTTTCTCCTGAAAAAGTATTTGTGATTGGCATCCCCTGATTTCCAACACTTTTCCTGGTAACAGTTTACGTTTTCAGAATTTCAATTTTTTTCTTCAAATTTTCATGTTACATCAGCTTGGATACTAAAATTGCATCTACAAACGAGATCGGATTGATTCATATTACTTTTATGTTATTTTATTACTTTTATATGGCAATAAATGTGTACTGGAGTGCACCTTGCCAGGTATACATTTCTACAAGATGGTTTTGAACATTAGATTTGATATTGTATTCAATACATTTTAATTGTATTCACCTTCTAATTTTGTATTAATTTGTATTCTAAATCAATGCCTATCTTTGGCACTAATGCATGAAGGTTTTCCCCTCTGGATTTTAGGTGGTAACCCTCAAAATGCAAAAGGCACAAATAGATTATGTGGATGACCTGGAAGTTCTCACATCTAGAAGTAAAGGCCACTGGAATAATGAATTTGAGTGCACAGATGTTACTTTGGTGGAATAATCTTGCATTTAAAAGGAAATTGACTAAGTTTTCTGAGGTACACCAAAGCAATAATCTATAATGTGTAGATAATGACCTTAGTGGATAATTGTCAAGTCATCGTTATCGATATATCGAATCTTATTAGACAATTTGGCACATTGCCCCAACACTACACATTAGCCATCCAGCCAAGATGCACTTTTCAGTTTTCCTGATGCCTGGACAATCTGAGGAGGTAACAACTCTTTTATTGTTGTATTTTGAAGAAAATTATTTGCTCTATTCAAAACAACGATCAATGATATTTAAAAAAACCACATAAAAATGTCTGTAGACTCATGATAAATAAAATGTGTAGTGTCGGGGCGGGTCAACATATTGCCTGATAAGAGTCGATGTATATAAAGACAGTAATCGATATGTGTATATTGCGTAATAAGGATATGTATTGATGACATTATATGCAATATTTTTAATAGTAATGAAGTTATGATATGAGAAATAACTTAACTAACTGTATCGACCGTCTTCAGACAAATTTGGCTCCTCATTTGGGCCAACGAAGACTCCCACAGGTTGTTATCGATATATCGAATGTTGTAAGGCAATATGGCGACTCACTCCCAAGACTACAGATTAGCAAAAGTCACTGGTGTATGGTGGCAGCTCATTTTTTTAACCCTAGTGACCTTCATTACTGAAATGGATGGAAATGTTTACCGCTTCCATTGCTACCAACTGAACAGAGATAGGTTTCGGCTCTGAGGCGACCAAGGTTTTAGGGTCGCCAATCCAGTGGGGGCTAGGGAATTCCATCTTGAAGGCAATGTATCATGAAAAATATTACATTAATGATCAGATAATTTATTTAAAACGCGAAGCCGCGGGAAAAGAATGGCTTCTCCGTGCGATTCAAGTCCTACGCGGGTAATTTATGAATTATACTTATGACTTGTCAACAGGTGTACCAAGAGTTGAAAGCTCTTGGGGAATTGGACAACACGTACATTATCTACACGTCCGATCATGGTTACCACCTCGGACAGTTTGGCTTGGTAAAAGGGAAATCATTCCCGTTCGAGTTTGACGTTCGAGTACCTTTTCTAGTCAGAGGACCTGGAATCGAAGCAGGTACCATGTGAGTACCCACCATTGCTTTTTAAACATCCACAGTACAGCCTTTAAGACTCAACTTGGACATTTTTGTATTCCATCTCTCATTAATGTATTCCCCTTAATTGTTTCCAGTATAGACGAACTAGTCTTGAACATAGATTTAGCGCCAACCTTTTTGGACATTGCTGGGGTGGATTCTCCCGAGCATATGGATGGTCGATCTTTTCTCAAACTTCTGAACAGACGCCACAAACCGAGGACGAAGTACCCTTCAAAGTGGCCAGACACATTCCTCATAGAAAGGTTAGAGCACGGACTTTCTGTACCTACCTTTAGCTTTAGCAAAAATTCACAAATTCAAAAAATCCACTTGGATTGTAAGAATTGAGTCATTTGACTACTTCGCTAAAAGCAGAGAAAGTGGACCTGAAGTAGTTCAAGCACAAGGTACAAATCACTGCACCACATGGAAAGAATGCTGCAGTTTTGCGGATCATCAATCCTCCTTCTAATTGGATTTACTTTTCCCCATTGCAGCAGTGGCAGGCGTGACTACCCAGATCTATCTTTGGAGGCTAAGCTGAGAGAATCTCTCTCCAAGATTGAGAAGGATATCAATCACACAGCACCTGTCTCCACGAGTAAGCCTCTAGAAGGTATGAAAACTTGGATGTAATCTGCTCTTCTCGTGAGATCATTAGTGTGATGGCGATTTCTGGTTTTCTATCACCAGAGATTTGAAAAAAATGCTTATAAGATCCGTGTAAACTCAGGAAAGTGGCCCGAATCTGGACTTTGTTTATTTCACATCAGTTGTTAGTTGGTTATTCCTTTAATTTATGTTGGACGCTTATGTTGATTACCATTTAGCTTAGCTACCACTTGACATTCAAGCAAATGATCGTCATTTGAAGAATAATCCAAAAGTTGTGTGCCCCTTACCCTCCCTACCCTCACAACAGTGAGCTCTCATACAAAGTAAAACCTTTATTCGTGATGCAGCCTATACTTTTAGTTATGACCTCTTCTTAGATATTACCCCGAAGAACATCACCGATACCATGATCGCCGACGCAAGGAGACCAGACCTAATTAACGAAGACCTGGCTGCAGGGCTCAACAGATACTCTTCTCCACGAGGTAACGCTCCATAGAAATCATATAGATCGTTAATGATTGGGTTGAACATCCTCTGACCAGACCCTGGCACTCGAGCTCCCCTCGAAACCTCTAATCAACAACCCTTACCTCGCTGTGATTCTTATTGGATCATGCGTCTCGAGTAATTTGAATCATTACCTTAATATGCACCGAATTACGTGTTGCACTGAGGCCTAATAACATGATTTTTCGTAGGGTTCGAAAGTATGGACGGACAGTTGGACAATCAACTACTCCCTGTGATGGGAATCAGCAAAATGGAGAGGCTGGCCATCGAATGTCAACGGCCGGAGTACCAACCTCCCTGTAAGCCAGGGCAAAAGTGGCAGTGTCTTCCCGATGGTAACAGGTGAAGTGCAACTTGATTTTAATTATCAAACAAACGATTTTATATTGATAGGATCTCCCGAAGAAATTCTTGGGGTGTACGCTAATTTTTAACTTGAAAATTGTCTTTACTGGGTCACTTTTCTTCTATTCCCGGCACTATCTTGTACAATAAGGCATTGCAAGCACATGAAGGCCATCACTATTCCCATTCTGTGAAGATACTGATAAAAGAGCCCGTGGCCTGAGAGAAACTGTGTCACATAGAAATTAATCTCCCCAAGTTTCCTTTCGAGCCATGCAGGAATACTGGGAATAAGGCGTTCAGCTCATCTTCCCCGTGTCTCTGCTGTCCAGGCCTCTTGCCATACCCTTAACGTTTTTTATCGTTCCTCTCTTTCTTTTCTCGTATTGCCTCTTTCTCTCTGCTGCAAGTAGATGGAGGGGAATTACCCCTGCCAGTACAAGGACAGCTGGTTCTGACATTGTTCTATAGGCAACTCCCAGCTATCTCAGAGCTGGCTTTGTTTCTGTTTCCAAACTTGGGCAATCTTGGACCTGTATCAGCGTTGGGATGCTCTTACGTGTGAAGAATACCACTTCAGTCTTGGCTGCAGCTAATGACTGGCTGCGCTCTTCCATCCAGGCTCTGACAGTTGTTCTCATCATGGTGCTCATTTTCTCCTGGGCTTGCTCAGTTGTCCTTGCTAGGATAACTACCACAATTTCGTCTGCATAACCTACCAGAAAGGTGTTTTCTGGAATCTCAAGTTGAAAAATTCCATAATAGGAAACATTCCAGAAGGTTGGCCCTTATACTGACCCTTGGGATGCACCTGCTGTGATTTGTTCTACTCTTTGTCCTTGAACGGTGTCATAAACCTGAGAGCTGTCGATTATGTAGTATTCTTAGTAGATAGGGAGACACACGAAATGTCTCTTGCAGTGGTTGAAGCATGTCCTGCCATCTGGCTGAGTTCCCCCTCCTCCTTGTCTTCAACGTGGATTCATGGAAAAAATTTCCATATTTCCTTGCTTTGGTCTTCCGCCTAAACAGATATTTTCAGAGATCTGCCCATAAAACACGTCAGATAATACTGTATGGCATTATGACCACTACACACCGTTGATATCCTCTTCTATGAAATTAATATTAATTTTTAAATATTTTCATCTTCACTGCAGGTGGAGGAAGCACAAGTGCAAAGTGAGATCGAGTCCGTTTCCTCCTGTTCGAGGCAAGAAGTGCGCATGCTTCACTCCGACTGGGCTGCTTTACATGAGGACAGAACCAGATGAACGAAGATATCAAAGAGAATTCCTTCGAGAAAGGTCAGTAACGTTCCGTATTTCAATTCAAATTGATGGACTATACGTTTTCTCATCACTATACTTCTTACCTTTTATTGCTTTCATTGAAATGAAGAAATCATGTATCAATAACTTGCAGCTACTTATTATTGTGTCTTTTCTACAGGGGATACTACAATAGAGATCTTCGACCTGTGCGGTACCTCAGGAATAGTCCACGAGCGAAGAGAGATACAGACAAAAGTGGAGCGAGAGTCGAATACGACGGAGATCACCTGTCGAACGAATTCACTTTACACATTTCTCGTGACGACGACCCGAAAAGGATCACTCTCGCTCCGAGAAATGGCAATTTAGAACCGAAAACGACCGAAGAGGCTTTAGAGACTCTGTCGGATCTTTTCAAGAATAAAGATATCGACGGTGCTATCGAAGCGGTCATCAAACAAGTAAGGATTCCTTCTTTCGGCTGACACCTACGGCGATGACGAGGGTGAAAATCAGTCAAAATTTTGAATGCCATCTTCGCGGCATAAGGAAGGGTCTCCCCGAATTGTCCGCCTTCCTCCCTCCCCAAAAATTTCCCAAAAGGGAGTAAACAAAAACAAACTTCCTCGAATCTTCAAATTTTTTCGCAAGGATCTCAAATGAATATCAAATCTGATATCTCAACCAATTTTCATGCAAAAATGCGATTTCTCCGATTCGGCCCTACATATTTTCTGAGCGTTGTAAGGTGTCCAGATAAAAATAATTAAATGTCTGTCCGCCGTCCACGCCGATTTTGGTAGTAGAAAATTTTCTAAAAATCTGAAATATGGGTCAGAAATCCGTTTCCAGCTGTAGTTAGTTCTCAAAAGTTTTCAGCCCGTTCGAACCGAATTCAGGTGGGTAGGGGTCAGACTTTGTATTTCGAAAAATGGATTTTTGAGATTTTTGGCAATCTAGGTGTGTGGGGTATGATTTTTTGTATGATGACCAACCCCTGTGAAAGAATTTGCAGTTTTTTTTTTTTTTTTTTTACGCTGATTCACGTATTTTGCTTAATGATGACCGTTATGGTTCGTTATTCCTTGAACAATGAACCTATATTTTTTGCTTGGCTATTCCTTGAATTTATGTTAAGCGCCTGTTTTTAGATTTTTACGGGGATTAATTTCTAAGGTCTGGTTGGAAAATGAAAAAAAATAAACAAAAATGGAGAATTATTCTTGAAAACTCTACGAACTTATGCAATTTTATGTACAAACACCCGTTAAATAAGATGGTTTGATTAGTGCAAAATAAACAAAGTTGGTCATTATTCTGCAATAATAAGAAACGGATAACATCACGTAGAGTTCGCCATCATCCCCTATTATTTGATTCAGACCCGTCTCATTGGATTCAGCGTCCAAAATTTAGTAGAAAATAATACCCCACACGCCTAGATTGCTGAAAATCTTAAAAATCGATTTTTCAAATACACATTTTGATCCCTACCCGGGGTCAAATCGGAGAGATTGACTCTCTGCATGAAAACACCCTCCTAGATCGCCGAAAATCTCGAAAATCTGTTTTTAGGATTCCAACACATTTTGACCATTTTTCCTTGCAAAAAAATATGAAGATTAAAAAAAGTGTATTCCTTTTACTCCCATTTGAATGATTGATGAGCTGAAGGGGTGGGGGGGGGGGGGGTAGGACAGCCTGTATTTGAGGCTTTTTTCCGAAAGAGTGAATTAGGGAGGACGGGGGCGTTGTTTAGTATTATCGGGCCTGAAAGGTTCTATTGAAGTTTTCGTTTGGTACTGCTACTAAATTCCCATCCTCATGCGGCCTTTTTCGAGGCAGAAGACGAGTGACGTTAATATGACTCGAGAAACCCCCAGACACTCTTCCCTATAACTTATCCTTCTGCGATTTTTCCATAAAACTCTTTCTCGTTTCCACAGGTCACCAGTGAACCTTCTCGCCTCAAGAGATCAGTCGATACTTTGGATTCGCACGTTACGACGATCATGGGCGTGTTGGAAGACAAAATCAGCATTCTTGAGGTGCGTTAAAGTGATTTCATTACTTGATTTTCTTGCAGTTGTTGTAACTGATGAATAAATAACTGATCTCAGAAACGTTAATCTCTACAGGTTTCTGGTAATAACAGTATTTTCAAAATTAGTGATGAAGGCAATTGTACGGTGGGAGGAAAGGGGAAGGTTTCCTGTGATGAAACTGTTTACAAAGACGCCAAAGCGTGGAAGACGAGCAGAGACCAACTGGAGGAAGAAATCAAAAAACTAAAAACACATTTGGAAAAACTAAAAGTAAGTCACTTTGAACAGGTATTATCTGTAAAATTCCTAGGTGCGCATTGTTTTCATTAACAAGAAAGTACGTATTAACAGTCAATAATGAATAGTATCTTCAGTTTTCAAACATTTTTTTATTAATGAGAGAATAATGATATTTAATTACTATCATGTTATTAATACTTTTAATAGTAAAAAACTAATATTACTTTATTGTATGTATAGAATGCCTAAACTTTTGTTTTAGTATTGGAAAAAATAAGTTTCAAAAGTGTGGAAATTCCTAATTCAAAATCCGTCCGCCCGTCCTCTAGGCCTAAAAATGCCTTGAAAAATATGACAAATCTAAAATTTTGTACGTAGAGTTCATTGGTAATAGTGAAAATTTTAAAATATTTTTCATTTTTTATTCAATTTGGGTACCGGTTCTCTTTCTGGCTCATTCTCAGCCCTTCGACACCCTAAGCCGGGCAGGTATGAGTCGAAATGGGGTATTTTGAGCTTTTCGGGGACCAAGGCTTTCTTTTTAAACTACATTTTAGAATCCGAATAGACAGGACATGATACCGTTTACTGGAGGAGAGTTCTTGTGGGTCATAATGAGTTTTTTGAACAACTTTACTGTTTTCTAATTACTTACGCTGTTACTCGATCAGGGCCCACATGGAATAAGAATCCATTGCGAAATCATTTGCAGCGTTTTCAACATCACTCGTTCTTGTTATTTCCCAAATTGTTTATTTCCCCTCTTGGAAGATTTCTAATAGAACCGTGTATTAAGAATTATATCCCCATATCCCCCCCCCTATTCTCCTCTATTCCTATTTTCCCCATGTTTCCCTATTTCGGTTTTCATGCAGACAGTCAATCTCTATGATACGACCCTGAGTAGGGGTCAAAATGTGTATTTCGAAAAATGTATTTTCAAGATTTTCGGTGATCTGTGCGTGTGGGGGTATCGTGTTTGACTACATTTGACGCTGAATCCAGTAAGACGGGCCCCAGAACCGATTGGTGTACACCGGTGGAGGTTTTGGGTCAAAATGGGTATCTATCTTCTTATTTCAAAAGTGGGCTTTCGAGATTTCCGGTACCTAGGCGTGTGGGGTGTCATTTTCCACTAAATTTTGGACGCTGAATCAATTGGAATGAGTCTCCAAGCTGCCGGTACGAGGAATAACCAACCCCTGTGAATGAATTTGCAGCAATTTTGATTGCCACTAGGTTTTAACGTCAGGAACATTCGTCCAAACATCTGACTCAATGAATAATTATTACTGTTTGGGCGTCAAAACCTTCAATGAGCTATCATAATAAGAAATAAATTTATTCTAAAAACTGAAAAAGCGATTAGAACTCTGATAGAAAACTTCCTTGATTAGCTAATAACGCTGATACTACTATTTTTACTATACTTTCTGTACCCAAACTAGTTGTACTTTTCTTTTCTGTATAATTTCTTCTTCTTTTGCTTTCTACCAGAACGGATTTTATTTTTGCACTTGTATTTTGTTCTTTCTTTTATAATTATTACTACTTTGCATTGATTTATTATACTGGTCCTGCAGCTTGTTTTCCCCTAGCGCGGGCACTGCCTACATATGAGGAGAACTAATTTTGTCTTATATTTTTGTGATTTTATTTTACCTATTTATGGAAACAAAAATAAACTGAATGTGTAATTGTTATGATGGATTATCAGGAAATCAGGCGACACTTAAAGGAAAAGCGTCCTCATCAGATCCCGTACGACCAGAGCCACGAAGATGACGAAGACAAAGACGACGATGACGAGAATACCACTAGTTTTGAAAGCAACCGACTCAATGCCACCGCTCAAGAAGATTACGCGATCGAAGAGACTATCACGACGTCATCGACCTCGACGAGCCGTCCCGTAGACAGGATGAATCAGTCTGTGATATCCATCGTCCCGGACGTTCCGGTGACTAAGAAGAACAAGCACCGCCATCATCATAACGTCATGACCGAAGAGCCGCCTCGCTTTTTTGCAGGCAATTCGAAAGAGAAGGAAAGTGGAGACACTGGCTATCCGTCACCGTCTAGAGATGGGGTATGTGAGGGATCTAAGGGATATAACTGTACCTACCTTTTCGTTCTTCACTCGGTGGTCGCTCATGATCTTTTCACGATTTCAGTACATGAGCTTCGAGTTGCATGAACCAGTGATGGCGATCCCACCTCCCAGACCGAAGCAGCAGTATGTTCCCGACACGTGCTTCTGCGAGCCAGACGCGTAAGTTACAATCAACAGATTCCCTTTGTGGACGCATGACTAGGAAAATCAATGTACTTGGCGGAGTATATTTTACAGGTTTTTAAAGTATATTCTAACAGTTTTGGAGAGGAATTCTTCTCCGGAAATACTCACAGGTTTACCGAAGCCGGAAGGAGGAAGGAGAAGAATCCTCAGAGGCGGCCAAAATGAAACCAGCTGATAATGAAAATATCCAAATAGCGTCACGAGAACTGCGGCCTTGATGCCGGACAGGTCACTGCCCTTAAGTCTGAGTAGGTCCTTGGTGAATAATGAGTGGGGTTTTGCCACATGGACATGTCCTTCAGTATTCCGCCATCTGTCGATGTGTTTCTTGCATGTCCACTCCTTGATGGCAGCTTTGAAGGAACTTTGGGGCAAACCTACAGCCGGCTCTGCGCCCATGAATGGTGTTTTGGAGCCCCTCCTGGCAAGCTCATTGGCTTTTCGTAGCCCTCAATACCCCTATGCCACCCACTCAAGAAACTCAGTATTGCTGGCTGTTAGGGCACAAAGAGTCTGTGCACCTTCAACACCTTGGAAGGGATGTTGGGTGCTGTGAGGGCCTTTAACGACACCTGGCTGTCAGAGAAAATGCCGATATGCATTAGTACGCCCTCTTCTCAGACTCACCAGAGCGCATACGCTGATCGGCAGAATTTTGGCCTGAAATACGGAGGTGTATTTCGTTAGTGGTGTGAAGTATTGCCACCTGGGTCTGATCCCGTACACCCCAATAGTGTTGGGATACGCCAATGTGCAGAACTCCAGGCGAGAATTCCAAAGTACATTTTTAACTACGACCTTGCAAACCCAGATCAAATTATTTTGAGATGAATTTACAAATTCTGGAAGCAAGCGACGTAACATGGAATCTCTATCAAAAATCCTCGTCAATCACTAACTAAACTCGCTCAAGTGGTGGGCATAAGCACGGATGCAGAGGTTTTGGGCTACACGTGTGGATGCATTGAAGTTCTTTAGGTTATTTCGAGTGGGCGATTTGGAGAACACCAATTAGGTATGTGGTTTATGTAATATATAAATTCGGATATAGCCATTCAAAGACGTTATTGGTGTTAATAGTGGTGCTCTCAAAGACCTCTTCCCACGAATCAAGGTATCAGCTTGTAATATGCTCATGCCCAAAAACGGTTTTGGTTGGTTATTCCTTGAATAATTCCTTGGCTCTAGTTGGTCCTCGAACCTTTTCAGCCCGATCGCAACAAAATTTGGGTGAGGTGAGGGTCAAAATATCTATTTTGAAAAATGGATTTTTGAGATTTTTGGTGATCTAGGCGTGTGAGGTACCACACTTTTCCACTAAATTTTGAACGCTGAATCCAATGAAAGAGGTTCTAGAACGATTGGCGCCCACCGGAAGAAGTTATTGGTCAAAATGGGTATCTACCTACCCATTTTGTATATGTGTTTTCAAGATTGCTGGTACCTAGGCGTGTGTGGTGTCATTTTTCACTAAGTTTTGGACCCTGAATCGATTGGAGTGGGTCCGGGACCCGCCATACCCACTTTTCCCCATGTTGAAGAAATGAGGTCCGAGGAATAACCAACCCATGTGAAAGAATTTGCAGCATTTTTCTTTGAGGGATAT
This sequence comes from Cyrtorhinus lividipennis, assembly GCA_019603395.1. Taxonomy (NCBI): domain Eukaryota; kingdom Metazoa; phylum Arthropoda; class Insecta; order Hemiptera; family Miridae; genus Cyrtorhinus; species Cyrtorhinus lividipennis. The sequence continues at coordinate 5,062,616 of CM033999.1, read as the reverse complement.
TATATGAGTGTCAATGATCAAAATGTCTACTTGGTAAATTGAACATTCTTATCCGGATCATAATACTGCAATAAAATTAGTAATAATAAACGTATTCATCCTTACCAATAAAAAATCGATTCCTCAGGTATGTGGCAGTGCCTCAAAATATACTTTAGATTGTAGAAAAGACAGAAATGGAATATTGACGCTGCCGTCCTCGCCTGAACAGCGCTGACAGTGCGCCTTTTCCCCCATTCGCCAAAACTTCATTCTCAGGTTACAACGCTCTCTCCCCCAAAAGGATAATACAGAGTTGTAGAGCTGATACTTCAGCTCATCATGCCTCACCTTACAGCCCGAGGTGGGCTTCCTTGACAGCATTTTTCCTGTTCTCTCTGCACAGCGCTCTATTTTCCAGTTTCTTATACCAAGAGCCGCTTGGTCCTTTTCAACATCCTGGGTCCAGGGCACTTAATAGTTTGAATATGTCGATAAGATATTGCTTATTCCTCGCCACTGAGCAGATATTATCAGCGTATGCACATACTTGCGTGGATGAGTGCAACATGTCTCCATTGGAGTTTAGCTAGATTAAAAAGCGTGGCGGACTCATCCTTCGCTAGATGGCATCAATCTCACTGTTGCTCAGAGATTGACTCTGCAATGTCTTCCCCATACTTTTCCTTTTGAATGAAGATTTTGTTTGGACTCGTATAGGTGCTAGGGCACCTACATACAACAAGATCAAGGCTGATTCAGCAAAAGACTAACCACTCGTTATCTTGTATTTGTCCACCAAAAGCCCTTCATTTGAATCCTTATAACAGTTTGTTTTCTCTTTTGTCCAGACCACCTTACCAAGATGAAAAAGAACTAGCGCGCGAAGCCAGAAGAAAAATCAAAGAAGAAAGAATGAGGAAAAAAGAGAGAAAACTGAGACGAAAAGCGAAACTTGAAGCAGAATGTCTTGCGGAAAAAATGAACTGTTTCAACCATGACAACGACCACTGGCGTACCCCTCCACTCTGGACTGGTGAGTTATCATAAATCATCACCAACTTGTGCCGTTAATCATAAATCAGTATCACTCATGTTACAATTCCTTTTCAGAGGGGCCGTTTTGTTTTTGTATGAACGCCAACAACAATACGTATTCCTGTATCAGGACGATCAACGCAACTCACAACTTCTTGTACTGTGAATTTGTCACAGGTCTTGTCACGTATTATAATTTAAGAATAGGTAAGACAACATTCTAATTCAACTGCAATATTTTTTACGATGACGAGCAAGGCTGAGGAAGGACGCAGACGATGCTTTGAGTCAATAAATTTACATTATTTGGAAATTTTACAACAATTTCTCTTTAGATTTTCTATATTGGTCTATTATTGTTATTGGAATGATGTGCGCATGTATACAGTACATCAGTATAAGTGCAGCAGTAAAAATCATTTTCACATTTTTAAGTTTCTGAATTCATAGATTCTATGTACTAAAATGCCCGTCAGGTCACAAAATGTGGGTATGGGGTATTGAAAATAGGATTTTCGGATACTTTCTTCGGGATTTAGTCGTGTATTTTGTAATCCTTTTCCACGCTTCTACGCTTTAAAATTGACGATAATTATCGCTAATTTTTCAGATCCTTTCGAACAGTGGAACAGAGTTAATACACTCACTCCGGAGGAAAAAACCTACCTGCACGATCAGCTCGAGCACATGAAAAGCTGTCGAGGAGTGCGGGACTGCACAGTGGGTTCAGCCGCCAACTCGTTTCCACCCTCGTTGCCACCGATGACGAAGCCCCCCAAAAGAAGAAAATATCAAAGCAGTAATTTCGGTAAAGAAAACTCTTTTTTCCCATAATTTTTCCGGGGATTATCCGCCATCTCAGTGGTGGGTTTCCCCAATCAAATTGTATAAATCCTACCTCGCTTGATGCTGTAAATAATCTAAAAATCTGTGGCTGAGGTGGTAATTTATGGTGAAGGCGACTTGTTCTTATTAATTATCAACGCATAGCCACACTCACTTCACTAGCACGAGAGATCGGTCACGTTATTGATTTTCACTGCAGATATGGGTGAATTCGTGTTCTTCAATATGAGGACGAGTACAGATATGAATACGTACAAATGAAACGTCACATTCGTATGCAGGGTGTTAGGGTAGGCTCGATTCTACGACTCATTTGCAACAAAAAGTGTTTCCAGGGCCTTAGTTTTTAGAGGCTTCGCATCCGAGTTATTCACAATTTGAAATTTATTTCGTGTTTTCAACGGATAACAAAATTGTGTCTAGCTCTTGTCCGATAAAACACAACTTAGGTACGGTCATTAAAACCGCCATAACGCCCTTAATTTACAAGATAATCTCAAATCTGACTGCACCGTTGAAAAAGGCGTCAAATTTTCCTTCTCGTGGGTACCTCAACTTCTCCAATAATTGAGTACTGGTGTCCACTAAATCAGCCTCAAGTTAGGAAATGAATGAAGACGCGAAACCTTGTCAAGATTCAGCCTGGTGAAGGGAACGTTTTCCCCAGAACAAACCCGCGTTTGTTCGTACAAAACTTCCCCTCAAATACCAGCTTTCTATAGGAATATTCAAATTTATTTTTGTGACATGATTTGAGGGTGAAAGTGACGTTTTAAGAGGGGAAAATGATGAATTTTTTGCCAAAATCGCGGTTTTCTCCTGAAATTACCGAATTCCGCAAACTTGAAAGGTAGGTGCCGACTATTGAACAATTTTTTAAAATGTAGTAAAAAGGGATGATTTGTAATATTGATAGAAATAATTATTGAAAATAGGGACCGAAAACCAGCATTTATTGGCGCTCTTTTGAAAGTTTCTCATGTTTTCGTCCACCAAGTCTAAATCCCTATCTAAATACGTACCATGGGAAAACTAGAAATGCTAGAAAACTTCTATAATATTCCTCCCGAAAACTTATTTCCGGAGCTTCGGAAAGCTCTTACAATTCAATTAACCTTGAAAATTAGTTTAATAGTCGGCACTCATTAGTTCAATAGTTCGGAGAAACTTTTATGAGAAAATCGTGAATCAAGTAAAGATGTCACATTTAATCCTCATAAAACGTCATTTTCACTCTCAAATTTAATTCACATTTAATCCTCATAAAACGTCATTTTCACTCTCAAATAGTGTCACATAAGTGAATTTGAGTATACTGTTGGAAAGCTGGTATTCTGGGGAAGTTTTTCCGTATGAAGGAGGGCAATTTGTGGGGGGAAATAATTTCATTACCCGGCTGAATGTTGTCAAGGTTTCGCGTTTTCATTAATTTCCTAACTTTAGGCTGATTCTAGTGGACATCAGTTCTCAATTATTGGAGACGTTAAGGAGCCCATCAGAAAGGAAATTTGACGCTCTTTCCAACGGTATACTTAGATGAAATCATAATTGAAATTATTTTGTAAATTAAGGGAGTTATGGCCGTTTTTGTGACGTCAGGTTGAAAACACAAAATAAATCTCAAATCGTGAATAACTCAGAAGCGAAGCCTCTGAAAGGAAATGTCTTAGAGACACTTTTTGTTCCAAAATGAGTTGTAGAATCGAACCCTTGAAGGCTGCCAACCTCAAACCTCAACACCCTCTGAATTGTAACGTGAACTCAACTGAAAATTCCTTTTTTTACCTTCCCAAAATCAAAATCTCGAGAAGTTTGTTGTGAATTTAATGGAAAAATTATTTTGTTACGGAGTGTTATTGTAGCTTAAACTCATTCTTTCAATGCAAATTTTGAAGAATTCCGAAAAATATAGATATAGTCCTTTTAGAAGCTTGTGGCGTAATAGGAAAATTCAAGTTAAACTCTAAAACGGTTCAGCTAATTAGTAAATATTTACGAACATGTGAATTCTAGTTAAATTCATACAAAAAAATGGGTTTGGCTTTATTTGTCTCAATATTTGTATTCTGGTGTACATTTAATCTTCAGATTGACGAATTGTCGTCAGTTCATTCGCATTTGTACGCATGCATCCATTTCATATGCACCATTAACATACCAAAACAAATGGGAACGTTTACCAATAAAATAATGGTCTTTTAAACAAATGCACTTCCCGGTGAGCTCAGGAATGTTTTTTAAAAGTTTAATTTAAGGGTCTAATTAACGATTTGATAGTGGACAAAAACTCAAAATGTAAGTCTGTTACCTTTCAAATTCATGAAATATATGCAACTGGGAAGTCCAATTGCATCCAAGACCAATCACCAATTTACGATAAGTCTCGTTGATGGTCCTCAAACCATATCAGCTGCCATCATTCGCAAATCTTATCAACATTTACATTCTAACTGATCATATTTTCTTCCACTCATCGATCATTTCATCTCATCTTGTGCTTCTTTTTTTGCTTTGGCTTGTAGCTCCCAGCTTTTATACGCACAGCTTTTCCCGCCTTGCCCAGCACCCATACAGGCATGTGTACAGAAACAGGTCACAGGGAAATAGGTAAGAGACAAACAATACGTAATCTTGTGAAGGCTCTTCACTCGTGAAGTTGTCGTAAGTCAATTTGCTGAGAATGCAGCAGAAAATGTTATCTTAGTCACATTAAGCGATATTTTGTCGTGGAAAATAGAGAAAGGACGTATTGAATCTAATTTGAACTGCACCGGAGCAGTCGGATCAATATGTTCAAATCGTTTCAGATATTCTTTGAGGTTGAACACGCACATTATCACCTTTTTCGAGATCAGAAGGTGTTGGTGTGACTATATTGTTATGCAAAACTCCCATCAATATTCGCTGGAACTCTTATGACCGCAAGTCAACATATTGTGCATTTTTCTCAGGAAAAATGAGAGATTTTTGAAAATTGAGTATATATTATATTCAATTCAACATGCTCACACGTCGCCACGAAATTTTTATTAAAAAACGTTGCGAATTCTTTCACTAAATAAAATGGGGGGAAACATTGAGTGTGGTGTGTCAGGACTCATTTCAATCGATTTAGCGTCCAAAATTTCATGGAAAATGATACCCCTCACGCCTAAATTGCCAAAAAAAGTCGAAAAAGTCGCTGAAAATCTCGAAAATCAATTTAAAACAAATTTATTTTGACCCCTCTTTCCCCGCCCGAATTTGATCCGATCGGGCTGAAAAGTTTCGAGGACCAACTACAGCCGAAAAAGGTCCCTGACCAAAATTTTAAATTGTAATGAAATTTTCAACTGCCAGAAACGCCGTAAATAGCCAAAAATGGTATAACAATTTCTAAAAATCTGACATTTTTGTCACTAATTCGTTTCTAGCTGTAGTTAATCCATGAGGCCCGATCTGACCAAACGGGGGCGGAGGCTATGAGTGTTTTTTGAAAACTTGGGGGGTGGATTTTCGGCGGTCTAGCCGTTTGGGGAATTATTTATCCGCTATAAGATGGATTTTGAATCTATTGAGATGAATCCCACACCAATTGGCACCCACCGGAAGAGGTTATGTATCAAAATGGGCATCAATCTATCTATTTCAAAAGTGGGTTTCGTGATTTTTGCGTACCTAGGCGTGTGGGGTATCATTTTCCACTAAATTTTGGACGTTAAATCCATTGGAGTCCAGGACACTCCACTCACTGTCCTCCCCATACTCCAGCTCCAAGGAATACCCAACCATTGTAAGCATCAATGTGTACAAAAAATAACAATTGGTGCAGTTTTCAAGGATTATTTGGCTTAAATGAATGAAATAGTTAAATTAACCATCTGGGGAAGTCAGGAGGTAAGCCTGTGGCCTTCTCTATCACCTCCCCTAAATCAACTTGTTTTCATGGTCTTCCCTTTGTTCTTCTCTTCATGTAAAATGTGAAACACGAAACCAATAAACAAATAAACTTTAACAAATTTGAAGAAAAACTAAACTAAAATAAGAAAAAATATAAATGCCCCCTCTGATCAACAGTTTTCAATTGAAATAAATGGAGACAAATAAATGGGTACGTTGAAATAGCAACATAAAGACGTCCTAAAAGTGGAATTTTGATAAGGGTGAGAAAAATGCGTAGTGCCTTAAGATTTGGAGACTAGCTTTTGACCAGACTAGTTTTGGAGACTAGCACACAATGCTCATAATAACAGTAATTATGCTCAGTAACCTGTTCAAATTGAAGCCTTTGGTTGAGGACTTACTTTATTGCCTTGATGTAATTCGTCATCGCGGAAAGAAAAAAATGTAATAAAGTTAATATTCTTTTTAAATTCTTTTAGGGAGTGGCGCCGGAGGCACAGCGGAGTTAACTGGAAGAGCAAACGACGACCGGTTATCTTCACGCCGTTCGAAGCAGCAGCTGTAGCCAAATTTTGAATTGGCTTGAAATCGACATTTGTGGCGAACGATTTAGAAAATCGGTTTCTCCCTTCGGTTGATATTTTTGTTCTCGTTCCTTAGCAGTATTATTTAATTGCCCGACGCACTCATTTCGAGTTTAAAATTAAAAAAACTGCCTCGAAACTTTGAACAGGAGAACTGGTGCCGTTAGAAAGGTTGCCAGTTACGTCCAGTGACCTCATACTAGATGAAATCGCGAAAATGCCGTTCACGTGCTGAATATGCGCACCCTGACGCATAGGGTGTGTCATGTGACGGCTGCGATGCGTCCTATGAACGTCAATTGGCTCACGTTGGGTTTTTTCCTGGTTTTAGATGCCAGTGATGCTTTTGAGTTCGATGATAAATTTGAAAGAAAATAATGCACTTCTCCAAAAAATATCAAAAGTGAAGGCAGGGCCCAGATGTAACTGGAAGGCGGTGCATGTAGCACATCTGATTGCTGAATCGCTCTTTGAATTCTCGCAGTTCCTCATTCGCTCTACTATGAGGTCACCTGGTCGTCTTCGTCTCTAATAGCACATGATTATCGTAGCAGGAGCTGTAGGTCCCCCGTAAAGTAGAAATTGAAGAGCTTTGCCACTACTTTAGATAGATATAGGCATATCACGGCCCTTGGCGGTCAAACCGAGTGGGCTATCTAATGTGAAATTAATTTGAACGTTGTTTTGTCAAGATCCTTATTTAAGTGTGTTTGGTGAATCTTAAGGGGCCCATAAACGCTCAGTTCATTTGACTGAGCAAAAAAGTGAGTAAATCTGTACTTATGGGCAACCTTCAGCATAGTCTTCCACTTTACTCAGTTTTCCTCTCAGTGATGTAAACAGGGGAAGGGATGAGAATCAGTAGAGGTTCACAAACACTAGAACTGACCAAAATGTGCGATTAACTGAGGTAACTGCGCAGTTTATCGGTGAAAACAACTTTATCAGAGAACTTTTGCCCTGGCCAACACCGCAGTAACTGCATGAACTGCTCAGTTTCCTTAGTTAATCGCACATTTTGGTCAGTTCACGTGTTCGTGGCCCTTTGCTGACTCTAATCCCTTCCCGTGTTCCCACCACTGAGAGGAAAACTGAGTAAAGTGGAAGGATAAGCTGAAATTTGCCCAACAAGTACAATTTTTTACTCACTTTTTTGCTCAGTAGTGGGAGCGGGGGAAGGGATTAGAGTCAGCAAAGGCCCACGAACACAAGAACTGACCAAAATATACCATTAACTGAGGAAACTGCGCAGTTTATCGGTGAAAAGAACTTTATCAGAGAATTTTCCCACTGGCCAACAGCCACAGTAACTGCCTGCACTGAGCAATTTCCTCTGTTAATCGCTGACGTGACGTCATTTGTGATAAACTGAGCGTTTGTAAGCCCCTTAATTTGAGTGGTTTTTAGTTTTGAGCAAATTCTTGACACCTTTAATTTGACTTGCCTTCATTGAGATTGATATTTGGAAATATGATTGTTCACGCTAGTCTTTTCCATTTACATTGAATTATGTATAAATTCTTTGCACTTACTATCAGTGCATCAATACCACCACAATGTCTCCCTTAAGGAGTGTGCAGAGTTAAAATTAGCCACTTATCATAGTCCATTTTGTACAAAAAGCTATTGAAAAGCCAAAATTGAAAAAAATCTAGGCCTTGAGTCAACAAATCAACAATAACTTGATTCACGTTCACGACCACTTGAAATCGCACCGTGAGCCCTAAAATTGATTATGAACTCGATCAAGACTCGTTGTTCTACGAAGCGAATTCAAAAATACGCAATAAAAACGCCATAATTCGGTTGAATGACCATTTTTCAAAATACTGCCCCATTTTTAGACACCCCGCTACACATCGCACTCACACTGTGATAGTTTTATATTGTCATTTGACCTCTGGAAGGCCCCAAAACCTCATTTAAAAAAAACCTACCTCGAAATTCCTTCCTCGACCTGTCTTGAAGCTTATAATGGCGAATGATAATGAAAAAATGTTGGTTTTAATATTCCTATTTTATATTTTCTCGTAAATTCGTTCGCTTCATCAAATTTATTAAATCAGCGTAGCTAGTCTAAACGATTTTTTGTTTTGTATTTATTAATTTTTTATACTCGATATAAGCGTAGGTGCACTGCGTTTGAATTTGTATACTTTAATGCGCAATACATAATCTAAAAGTAGTTATTTAATACGGAGGATTTTGTAAATAGTAAACACGAACGATGCTTCCTCTTTACCATTTCATCTACTGAAGGGTAGGGTTTATAATAATTTTCGTACTCGAAATGAAATACGTGTAAGTAGTCGTAGATTCCTCACTATTGTAGGTGAATCCAGTAATAATCTGCTACCAACCCGCATTCTACTTATAGCAAGTTTAACCTTGTTTAACACAATTCACATTGCGTTTCCTGTAAATAGTACAAATATAAGACTTCGTAATTTATTTGTATAAATATGTATGTAAAGAGTGTAAATTTAATGTGTTTATCACAGTAATAACTTTCTTGTACACAAACAACGTAGAAATGGAAGATGTTTCATAAAGTGTTTTTCGCATTAGTGAAATCGATTGTTGGTTACTAATCGATTGCTAGAAATATATAACGCGTTGTACAGATATCAACATAAACTAATTCAGTACGATGACATTGTATTTTGTGTCTATTCACACCCGAAATTCACATGTGAATTCCATTGAAGAATAGGTGAGATTGAGGCTGAATAAATATATTCAACGACGGCGACTCATCTGGTTACATTAAGATCGTTATCACCGTTGGTTTTTTCCAATTTGAAACACCTTTCTGGCTTGGGAGGGGCGTTTTTGACGTGGGCGCGTATCCAGTTGAGATAAGGGCATGTGAACATGTACGTGTGAACAATATTTTTGGAGCCGCAGTCCATATCTTGGGGTCCACGATATTTGTAGCGCTCAATGTAGACCTGATGAGCAACTCCGACCAATTCATCTGAAATGCAGGTTGAAAAATTAATTCAGTGTCCAAAATTTTGTGGAAATGATACCCCACTCGCCTAGGTACCAGGAATCTCGGTAGATTGATACACATTTTGACCCATAACCTCTTCCGGTGGGTGCCAATCGTTTTCGGAGCCGTCCCATTGGATTCGGCGTCCAAAATTTAGTCGAAAATGATACCTCTCACGCCCAGATCGCCAAAAATCTCGAAAATCCATTTTTCGAAAAAACAATTTTACTCCTGCCCCACCCAAATTTGGTCCGATCGGGCTGAAAAGTTTCGAGGACCAACTAGAGCCGGGAACGGACCCCTGGCCCAAATTTCAGATTTAGGAAATTTTCTACTACCAAAAAATCTCGGATGGGTTTCAAGGTGTCTAGATCAAAATTAGCAAATGGCCGTCCATGCCGACTTTGGTAGAAAATTTACTAAAAATCTGAAATTTTTGTTCAGGGACTCGTTTCCGGCTCAAGTTGGTCCTCGAAACTTTTCAACCCGATGGGGCTAAGTTTGGGTGGGGTAAGGGTCAAAATGTGTATTTTGTAACATGGATTTTTGAGATTTTTTGCAATCTAGGTGTGTGGGGTTTCAATTTCCTCAAAATTCTGGACGCTGAATCCAATGAGACGGGTCACGGAATGGTTGGTGCCCTCTGGATGAGGCTATGGGTCAAAATGGGTGCCTCTCTACCCATTTCGAATGTGTTTTCGAGATTTCTGGTACTTAGGCGTGTGGGGTATCATTTTCCACTAAATTTTGGACCCTGAATCGATTGGAATGGGTCAGGGACCCGCCACACCCAGTGTTTCCCCCATCTTCCCCATGTTGAAGGAATGAGTCTCCACGCGCCTAGTCCGAGGAATAACCAACCCCTGTGAAAGAATTTGCAGCGTTCTTTATCTAGACACTTTGTTGAAACGTCCAGGAAAAAATTTTGAGCCGAATGGAACTAACCATCCCCAAACAGGTTGATTATTCAAGGAATAACCAACCAAAACACAAATTTTAACAATAATTTCAGATGTGTGGTCGTACCCCCTTATGACCTCCCTAAAAAGGTGCCTAACAGCAAAACCATTTTATCCCAAAGAAGCCCCATTTACCCTCCTCCACAGAGCCTGTGAACACCCATCAGCATTTCCCACTCAACATTGGGCTGATTATCAGGTAATATGTTGGTGCATTGGGAAGGTTTGTGATATGTGACATTAAATTGAAGAACCTTGAAGCGAACCGAGACAAGAAAACAGGGACTTTTAAGGCTAATAACTCACATCAGATTCCCAAACGAAATGTGCTAATAATAATGATAAAACTAATTTATCGACCTATTTCAGTAGCAGTATTACTGTTGCAAATGAGTGGTCCACCGCTGTCACCGTCGCAAAGGCCTTTTCCATCGTCACTTCTCAAACACAGCATATTTTTTCTTTCTTTGGTCGTGAGGCCGTGACACACCGCTTTCGACTGAACTGCTACAACTTGCAACTTGTGCAAATGCGTGTTCGTCCTGCTCGTACTCGTATCACCTGTCGACATGATTCATGGTGTGAACAGCACATCTAACATGATATGGCAATGCCAAGGATACAAGATGGTATCCTTTACGATGACAAGTCCACCATTTACGACCGTGTCCTCCAATTTACTGAAATATGTCCCCCATTTTCGGAGTTTTCGACCAAACGGTGCCCTTCGTCAGTTCTTGCTATCTTACCTTCTGATTTCCGCAACCATGAACGATCATGGTCGCAGTCCTTCAAATCATGTGATTCTCTTAACTGCTGAATGTCTACGAATTTAATTTTTGTGTTTCTGGACATAACGCTAATATGGAAAGGGTTTTTTTTCGCTTAACAACGCCCTGTGGACGAAGGAGAGGAATAAATTTGTGTGGAGTCACTGGAATCACTCAAGTACAATATGAAGGGGGGAGTCATCAAGGCTTGTGGGGTATCATTTTCGACTAAATTTTGGTCGCTGAATCGATTGGAATGACTTTCCATGCTCCTGGTCCAAAGAATAACCAACCCATGTGAGAGGATTTGCGGCGTTTTCATCTGGCAAGCCTATCCCGGGGTCACTGGTTTTGACCAGAAAACTCCTATCCACAGCCTCTGTAGGGATCAAAACCATCATGGAACTTCAAAAATGAATCTATTCTCTTCCCACTGTGTGATCTTTGTATTGGTTGGTTTCTCCTCCAACCAGGACCTTTGAGGAACGACTCAG